>JABUQX010067882.1:20000-42500 GCA_015478945.1 Trachelipus rathkii
ATTGAACCATCTCCCATACCTATTAATCTATTAAATATAGAATCAAGAGATTAATCCCGTCTTCATGAAAACCCAATGAAAGCGCCACTCATCTTACCTGTTCTCAGATTTATGAATGAATCAGATCTAAACGTGAAAACTAGATTTTCCCAAAACAATTTCTCATTTATGATACATATACACATCTACTTCTATTCGATCTCAGATAACTTGATATTTCTCTCCATCCCTCCTCCCTGTCTTGATAACATTTATAGTTTTGGTCTGTTGGAGGTTGAATTACACGTAATTCTCAATACCGTTCACGCATCACTAAAACCACTAACCTAAAACAAACTACATGTATTACATATTCTTGTGTAGCAGTTTAATCTATAGGTTAGGTTTGGTTTTTGGGGAAAATCACTCACGCAAAAGAAGGTCGCCCATTCTGGTTTCGATACCACGTCCTCGAACGGAAACAAGTTTCCAAATGCTTTGAGCCGAAGCAGAGCTTGCTATCAAACCTAAAGTCCCCTTATCTCTCTAATCAACTTGGGTTCTAAGATACATTTTAATTCATTTCCTCTGACTCAAGAATTTACTGCAGTACTTATGAAGCTTATGGACAGAGTTAGAAGGCTCAGTATAGTATATATAGTATATATATATATAATTTATATATTTTTTGAATGATTAATTGAGAAGGAGTTTTTTGGTGTAGCTCTACTTTATTATATAATTTAGAGTAATTGGGGTTAGTGTATATATATATATATATATATATATAATATAATATATATAATCATAGAATAAGAAAGTACTCAAGTCCTGATAGATGCGTCCAGAATTTTAGTGGAATTTAGCGGCGAGAACTTTTAGCAAATTGCAGCGGGGTGTCGTCACCGAGGGCTTCTTAAATTAAGAGCTGTTGATAATCGCGACATCACGCTTCTCGACTCTTTAATTGAGCCCAAACAAAGTGAAAACTTGCTATAAATTAATTATTCTATTCGATTGGTTGGAAATGTTATTCATAGTAGCCGTAGATAAAGTTAGGATAAATATATATATAAATTATAGTATATATATATATACTATATATATAATATAATATATATATATATATATATAGTTTATATATAGTATATTATATATTATATATATATATATATATATATAATTAGTTATTATATAATAATACGGTATTATATATAATATATATATATATATATATATATTATTAGTATTATTATATATATGTATTATATTTTATTTGTTAGTTTTATTTTGGTGGTAGGTATTTTTTGTGAGTATTTATATGATGTATTATTGGGTATTTGGGGGAGGGTGGGTGTATGTATTTTATATTTATATTTAGAGTTGCTGACATTATAATTATCAACTTTTATATAGTTTAGTAGTATTATATTGGTGGTTAGGTGGTATTGTAATATAATATTATATATATATATATAGTATATATATATATATATATATATTATATATATAATTATATATTATGGTGACTTTGTTTATTATAGGTATGATGTATATATAATTATTATATTTTAAAATAAGATTAAGTATATTAAGCCTTATGGAAGCTTAATTTAAAGTTATTGAAAATGGTTATTTTGTATATTTTGTTTAGGGTTGAGAGTAGAGTGAGATATATTGTAGGTGTGTATATGTGGTAGTGGGTGTAGTGTAGTTTGTGAGGTATTGTTTTATATTAGTTATAGTATGTTGGTGGGTATATAATTTTTAGGTTATGTGTTGTGGTGGTTAGTATTGTAGTGAGTATTACTGTATTATAGTATAAGATTTTAGTTTTTGGTGATTATTGTAATATATATGTAATACAGATATATAGTTTTGAATTGAATTAATTAATTATATAATAATATATATATATATTATAGTATATGGTGATGTTTGAGTAGGTTAGTGAGGTTGTGTTATTTATTATATTTATATATATATATATGTTGTATGGTTGTATTATTTATATATATATATATATTTGTTTAATATATATAATATAATATATATATATATATATATATAATATATATAATATATACTATTATAATATATATAAATATATATAATTATATATATATTATATGGTTGTATTTGGTGTATATATATATAGTTAGTGTATGTAGTGTTGAGTTAGGTAGTGATGGTTGATTTTAATAGTTGTTTGTAGGTTTTGTTAGGTAGATGTTTGTGAGGTTGAGTTGGAGGTTGGTGATATGTGTGAGTAGGGGTATTATTGTTTGGGCTTGGGGTTTATTGAGTTATTTTTTTTTTTGTGGTTCGTTTGTGTGTGAGTATAATTGTTTTGGTATATATAATATATATATATATTTATTACATATATATAAATATATATTATAATAATATACTATAGTATATATGTGTGTATTCTGAGTGGTGTTTGTGTTGTTGTTTTAGGGTATATAGGATTAAGGTGAATTAAATTAACTTCAGCAGAGCATTAATAATTATGTGATATATATATTATGAGTATATATATATATATATATAATATTAGTTATTGATATATAGCATTTTCCAGACGATTGCACGTCCGGTGGTGCAAAGATATCTGAATGAAGTTTGGATGGGAACAAGAAGTTGGCCTGCTGGTGAGAATTGGAACTTTTCTTTGTTATGTTCTGAGTTATTTTCTGATTCCTCCTGTGTGGATATTCTTCAGGTACGTCTTACATCAGTGTTAACAGACATAGGTACACACAAACACGTGTATTAGTGTGTAAGATTTGCATGAGTGTTTACAGACATTGTCACATTCCAACAAATGCATAAATATGTATGTCTTATATTCTTGCATGAGTTTAAACAGACATAGTCACATACTAACACGTGTATTATTTTATAAGTTTTACATGAGTGTCAATAGGCACTGTCACACACCAATACGTGTATAAGTGTTGTTTACGATAAACACTCAAATAGTTAACTGTGTCTATAATGGCTACTTTTTGGACAAGTTTTGGATCAGTCGCATATCAGCCTCCCACCTCCATTTACATATCGCATTGTATTGAATTTCGACCACACTACTCATAAAATTGAAGTGAAAATTGACTAGTAAAATTGAAACTTTATTATTGAAGCAGCTTCACACCTCTAAAATATTTTTTAAAAGAGTTTAACATCACATGAAAAACTAAGCAACTCATAACCGTTTACCTTTGATACATATATAGTTTAGATCCAGGTAACTAACTAACGCTATTTAACATTTATTAACAGGAATATTCATAATTGTAATTATTTTTAATATTTAATTTATCTTCTACCGAGCCATTGTTGAAAAATAAAAACACAAAAAAAAACAAGGAGCTTTCAACATTTTATTCGATTACGTAGATTTATAAAAAAAAAAATGCCTCGAGCGTAACTGCGAGGCTGACATAATATAAACGAACATGAGCTAAGTTCTTGTTTGCTTCATTAAAACGTTGGTCAAGCACTCCCGAAAGTAAGGCCAGGCATATGTAACTAAACTATAACAGGTACACGAAAATAAATATATTTATTAAATCAATAAACATTTTAACATAGAAATTAAAAAAAAACTTTACCTAGAATAAACGCTTTTAAATAAAATTAAATTGTTAAAAAATTGATGAAAATTTACAGTTTTTGATAAATCGGAAGATGCGCTTCACTGCCCGATGAGACGGAAAGTTGCCAAATGTTGAATTTTTTCCTTTTTTCACTGAAAGAAATATCCCACGGGTAAACAAGAACGAAAAGAGAGAGTCGGGGTTTCTCGGCCTACCGCGGGACGACGGAAAGTCGTTACGTCCCCCCCCTCTGTCCCTCGTGGGCTCGACCCCTAAGAGGATATAAAAGAAAAAAATATAATTTCTCACGTCAATTTTAAAGCGACATTTGGCAACTATTTTCTCCCAGAGAGACCCCGAGCCTGCAGCTTTCAAGGTCTTTCAAGTCAATCAGAGCCTGCACTTTTTCCTAATATTAATATGAATGATAAATGATTATATTACGAATAATTAAATTTTTTTTTTTTAATTTCTGCCGGTAAAAATGTCTCCTGATTAATAAATGATATTTATTTTTAGTATTTAATTTTTTTAAGGTGCCTTTTAAATCTTTCAGTTTTTTTTCATAAAGAAGGAAAAAAAATATAAAAATTACAAACATGCGTTGAGTTTTGGACAAAAATCGGGAGAATTATATGCCAATAATCTGTCAACAATTTGTCAACTGATATATTCCACTTCATCAAGAATAGAAAGACGAAAGATGGACAAATTTTGCCTTGTCCAACCTTTGGACCTTGGACAAGTTTTTAGAAAGATTCGACCAAACCCCTAAAGATTTGTTCAACTATTACTGACAAGTTTATGAATGTCAAGTTGGAGAATCTTTAATCCCGTTTGACAAGCTTACGTTTAGAGTGAAGTAGGCAAAGAACATCTGTAGCTTTAACGTCACCAGTACAAGTAGAGTCATAAGATAGTTATTTGAGGTCGTATCTAATTGGTTTCCTAGATATCTGCACAGAATCGGAAGAGATGGATTATTTTAAATTAATCAAACTAGAAGTTAATGCTTGCACAGGTTCAGCAATATCACTTTGTATTACATAGAAGCTGTGATTTCACTCTTTTTCTGCATTACTAGTAATTTCAACTCAAATTTTATCCATCGAAAGAGAAAATTTTCAGAATTTTGAAATTATTTGATAAATAAATGTAATGAAATGAAGATTTACTAGACTTTGTACCAGTGTTTCCACTGGTTTCATATTTGGCTTACCAACTGGTGGTCATAATAAAGAGTAGATCCCTCAAAAGACAAGGTGAGCCTGTGGTTATAGATATACCATAGATCTTTCTATACTGGCTAATAATACTGTAGTGAGAGATGAGTGTATCCACTTCTCTAACTTCCTTTCTCAAATGTCTCTCTATCACTCACAATGATATCTTCATGGTCAATCATGAGCCAGAATTCATTATCAAGCAAATATAACCTTTCAGGAGGGCAATAATTACCAATATTCACATCACGACTAAAGACAGTATCGCAACCATCTGCCATGACTACCGTCACCCTTGTAGTCTTTTATTGAATATGGTTACTATTTTATTGCCCCTATTATGATTTGATAATATATTTTAGTTCCATATCTGATCCTCTCAGATAGGAATATAATAGGTGCATCAGTATATAAGTACATCTGTTTACATATTGCCTACGAAATACACCTAGTAATGAAATATGATTAATCTTACATGAATATCCAGAACAGCTAATGTAGATAAGAAACATCTCTAAAACATATTTTCACTCATATTATCATATGAAATCTACTTTAAATCATTATACTGTGAAACATCATAGATCCGTGTATGATATCATGTCTACGTCAACATACTCTACCTTCAATAGAGCACTATACCTTCACTCCTATATCATAAACTTATGGATTAATATGATTTCTATCCGACCTTCTAAGAACAAAAAATAATATCCAAACATATCGGACGACTTTGAAACAGTACTTTACGACCCATCTCTTTAGAAGTGTCAAGTTTTCACTGAATTCAGGGCATTGAGTAGGCTAATTATGATAGGATCGTCGGTATCGATACTCCAGTCTTCATATCTCTGTTTGGAACATCCGGCTCTCAACTCTGTCTTACAATCCATGTTTATTTAGAGTTAAGCAACATATCTACATCTCCAAATCTACATATCAAGTCGCCCCATTCGTCGTATCTCCACTCACCAAGAGAGCAAATTATAAGTAAGAGATCTCTACTGAGAGCAAGATATATCAATCTCTCACAATATAGACTCCACGCGAGCTTTTATTATATATTCTCTTTCCTGATAAACCAATTCTCGTTAGTCTATAACCCATACTTATTATTTCGCAAACCGATAAGTAGTCCTCCACAATTATTTAACTCCTGGGAATGAGTCTCTTCATCGTCGATAGTAATGTTAAATGGTATCACGTCAGTACCTTATAATTTACTTGCTGTTTTCAATTACGCACTAAAAACTAAGCACTCTCACTCGAGAACGCAACATACGCTAAACTACTCAGCTATAACTCTAACCTAGTGGACAGTTGTAGCAACCTATTATTCTGTTCTACACTTTCATTCAAGATAAAATGAATGATTACACTAGGTAAAAAGATCAGCTGATGTTATGTTAGCATATGATACACTAAGAACCTTTGCGATTTGCATCTTTTTTATAACTCTCGATATGGATATATCAAGTCATAAAGTGACCGGATGACCGGATGACCTCGTAGTAATAGCACTCTCGGCAAGCGAGATCAATCTTTTCTAGCTTTTATAATCGAAGATATAGCTCTGTCTCTGTGCTCTCTATAATATAATCCTGCTTACACGTTATGAGAGTCAGTATAACATATTGTCCGCTCACGCACTCGTGGTATTCTCCAGACTCTCTCGGCATCTACCTCGCTCGTAATAATCGAGTATAGAGTTTAAAACAAAAGATGACCAAAACTGTATCTCTCGATAATTATGCTATCGCGTATCGACTATTCAATTAAAACAGATGACAAGGAATATCTACTGCAGCTTTTACTTGTCTCAAAGTACCTGCTACACACTTGTCTTTCATTCATTTCCACTACTCACATTCCTTCTGAAAGTCGCTACTACCTAATTATAATTCTTTATTTTGATTATGTAAAGTGTAAAAATTAAAAATAAGTATTGGTGATTATGTAATAATAATTTATTGGGTGTTACTAGGTTTGCTATACAACCTCTCTGTATCCCTCTCACAAATTAATGTACAATAGAGAACGGCTTCTCAGCATACTCTTGATTACTACGAAATAATGCAACACTCAGTGTTTTCTCTCCATTACTCATGGTTCATGCATCCATGAATTTTTCGGCTCTCGATTGTCGTAAATAAAAAGTTTTTTTTTTCGTTTTCTATGCCTATGATTTACTTTTTTCATTACCTCCTTACAGTTGCCCAACTACTCAAAAAATTCCAAAACCGTAGAGATATACCGATACTTATTAAATTCGTTTTCAATAATCCAATAACTTATGATTGTTCCTTAACACGAAAATCCCATCACAGTTGAATATTGAATCAAGAGAACATGATCGATAGATCGTTTTTGGTTGATCTGCTCGTATGCTAAACGCTCGCTAATTCTCACCGCTTTACATCTTCGCAATGCCAAGCGTGCTACTCGCAGATACAATACTTAGGCTCTATCTCTACTATAATAAGTTACTGACTGATTAGTTGGTGCGATGACACCCGGCTCGTGTGTGTCCCCATGCTAATATATAATTCTTTATCTATACTGAGCACATAAATTCGAGACAAGCAGTCACAGACTACTCATAAGTCGAAGGGATAGATGACAATTGTGTCTCATAGTGAATATAAATCATTCAAAACTCGATATTGTATAAAGTTACGTTCTCTCCTAGATGTTTGCTATAGCTCTATGATATAGTAAATTATCATAGATTTAGAACTCTCTTGCCTGTGCACTATTCCTATTATTTAACTTTCAACAGATAGAGATTTATCGCTAATTTTATTAGCAAAGGAAGGTTAGTCTTCACCCAATAAACGTAGTGCCTGCATTTCATTTTCTAAATTATCCGAACAATTCTCGTTCATCTTCATTGTATATTTAATCATCATAATAACTCCGAGCAATATAGATATTAGATCACTTAATCCTCCTAATAATAGATAGTCTCTAAATCATGACAGTGAGCTAAAAATATAAACTAAAGTGTACTCTCTCTCTACTCTATCCAATCATACCAGTGAATCTGATAGCGTGTGATGATAGTCTCATCCAGATGTCCTTACACCAAGATACTATTTCATTCCAGTGTCTTCAGGATAAGTGAGACCACCGCTCCGTAATAAAATAAATTCATTTGATACCTATAAAGACGCTCTCGTACAACTCACTACAAAAATAACGCAGAGATCAATTAATCAAAATTATAGGCTCGCATCCACTGCATTTCGATTATAGAAAGAGTTTCTATCGGATCATCATAAATTGCAAAATTCCTAGAATATAAGCTTCATAATATACTTACATGTCTAAACTCTACTCCTGTATATCTTATACTTCCCAGAGATCTGATAGGAATGATGTCATACTTAAATTCAACTAATCTTACTGCGGAGTCCTTTCCAAACCTTGATACTCCTTCAATCTGCCTCCATGTATTATCCAGTATACGATCGGCACTCGGCCGGTAACCCTGTAAGGATGTCCCTCTTTTTCGGCTCGGTGATACACATAGCTTGCTCATATAAGGATGGATTAGATGCTACGATCGAGATTGCTAGATACCTTAGCTATTCGTTACTGCCATGTAACAATCAAGAGGAATGTACGAGCCTATCCTCTTCGCATTAATTCTCAGGTGCTTAAGCTCGACGCTGCTTATATCGTCGCACCACTCGACATACTCGCTCCGAGACAGTGGACAAGAATTCTACCACCGAATGATCTCGAGTATATTTATATATCTCTCCGCCTCATGCAATATAACCGCAACTACCGCAACTACTCTAAAGCACGTGATAAATTGTGATGTTAAAACGTCGTGGGAGCTTTAACATGCGAGGTTCCCAGTTTGCGAAATCCCGCTCTCAGAAAAAAAAAGATAGGTATTATCCTGCATCTTCCTCTAGTCATCGGACACAGTCCATCTCGCCCTGATAATCCTGCGTGCGCGAAAGCCTCATACTCGCGTGCTCCATATTACCACTAGCGAATCTCGTCATATTCATATATAGATATTTCCAGACTTCTCTTGACCTCCCCAACTCCACCCATAATATGAAAATTTAACTTTTCCCTTCGTGTCACGTTTAGTTCCCTTTTGAACTGACTGGACATCCCACTCTCGCGACTCTATCCCTTATCTCGATTAACCTATACCAGGCTGTACTCGGCGTGGTCTGAAACTTGTGAATTCCTTGAGACGCCGTGCCCTAGTGAATTAACTCGCAGTATATATGCTCGTCAAATTTGCAATAATAAAAAATTTCATATATGCCTTATCATTGATTAACATTCTCTCAGTTCCTAGAAGAATTTAATATAGACAGGATCCAGTTAACTTATTATCCTATACGAACTTTATTCAGTATTTAGGGTTTATGACTAGTTCACTATCAGTGCGTTGTTCTGTTGCCAGGGTGTGCAGATAAGGTTAGTAGCTTATCCCATCTCTCTGTACTTGACTTCTATTTTGTGTTTTTTTTTTTTTTGTTTCAAATGCAGTAATTTGAAAAGTCTCCTCAGGTTATGCTCATATTTTTAATGCCATTCTATGATAAGCTGGTTCACACCTAATCGTGAATTATATTCTTATATAGCCAATTTCTCAGTGTTGCAAATATAGTCAATTTAGATGTTATGATGAGGAACGATCTTAATACTCACCGAATAGTAGAAACCTTTTATTTTATTTATTTTTATATCAGTTAGTCACCGCCAACTCACGGTACGAACTCACTATTTCAAGTGATACTAGTGGTTAGTAGTTATATATGAGAGAGATGTGTCTGTCTCCACATGATGTAAATGAATACTCAAGTTAATAGTTCCTAAGATCCGTTACGAGGATAGATCTATAAAAAGACTCTCAATCGTGTGCTACGCAGATTATATAGTATGGACCAATCTTAATTTAGGCGGTTGGTGTAGGACTGACGTTAAGAGAGGACATTTTAAAGAGATAGAGGAGGTAAATTAAATGAATTTGCGTTATTAATAGTAGGTGTGAGGTCAACAAGGTAGTATGAGAAGGTGGAGAAGAGAAAGTTCCATATTCCTGTACAAAGATAACGATTGAAGGTGGGTACTATGGACCATGAAGTATGGAAGAAGGCGAGCCCGCAGATGCAGAGAATCCAACATTTGTTCGTGAGTGTTAACTATCGAGTCATACTCGACATACTGAAATAACATCTTGATTGGTATAGTGACCCTCGAACAAATCCGACAATGCACCCCTTGTCGCTACGATGACCGGGCGGTCCTGTGGTGAGAAATACTAGTAGGGATTATTGGTGATAAACTGAGTCCGCCTGCAAGAAGAGATTTTGGATACTGCACGCTCGTGCAGCAGAGAACATATCTGCAGCCTAGCCCAGAGTACCCTAGTATGAAGAAGATACAAGGTTATAGCCTACATAATAAAGATAAAGAAGGTGAATTAAAGCTACCAAGTGATACATCATGGCCGTGCCGCGAAAATATATATTATATTATTGTAGAGGTATAGGTGGTATCTCTGGATGATAGACCTTGGTGTGATTGACGTAGGAGGAATATAAGAACCCCTTCATACCATGGCATCAGATTTTAGGTGAGATTAGAAGCGCATAGTGTAGATTCTTTCCTCGTGAAAGGCCTTCTTGACATTGACCCTATGTGACTCTCTCAATAACCTAGGGCCCGGACGAGTTCTCACTCAAGGAGTAAAAATCCAGAGTGCCCTAAAGCGCGCCTCACTACTATATATAGATTTGAAAGACTGACTCCTCCTCTTATCCCGACTCCCATACCGATACTTCTCTCTCACTACTATCTAACTGTTGCCGACAGATAGGATATATCAGATTCCGCTACGGCAATCTCGCCATATAGGTTGGTAACTCCACTGTGCAAGTGAAGAAGAAGTGAATATAAACTCTGACTACTAGAACAGAATTCTCCCAGTTACTTATTGTAATAGGCCGCCCTAGTAGCATAACCCACTGTGAATTTGAGGTTATCAATAAACATATTTTTGTATTTATGTTATAAAAGGCTACAATAGTAGTAGTTTTAATTATAATATTAGTTCTAATATAGTAGAAGATTAATTAACGATAGATAATCCGTCGGAAAGATAGAATGTGAAATGTTAAGTTGTCTTAGAGAGAGAGAGATTTGATATTATTATAAGTTTAATAGTAGGTTTTTTTATTAATAAATAGAATTAATAATATAATATTTAATAATTTCAACAATGACTTGAATGACTGATATGGATCCCATAATCACACTAGAAAATTTATATCATATTTCACAAGATTCTAGTCATGAACGTAATAAGAAATTACGGGATTAAATTATGTTAAATTATATAAGACGATATGTAATTGGTACTTTATCATAGATTTTATAATTAAAGATTTATATATTATGAAAAGTATAAGGGTGGATGGATAGTGAAAGAAGGATGACATCTACTCAGTGATTTTTTTTATCAATTATTATATTTGAGAATGATATTAATGATAGTTTGAAATAGAGTTTAGTATGATTTGCATATATATATAATATATATATTTTATATATTGGATGAGTATGTCAATTTCAATTGATAATGTTAAAAAGCTATCAAGAAATATTAAAGTAAAGCGAGATTAAAATATAGATAGATATAATTAACCTATACTTATAATATTATTATATTATAATAATGAATTAAAATATTAAACACTTATTGAACAAAATAAATTATAATATATTATAGAATTCACGAAAAAAAGTTTGAAGTCTGATCTTATAGGTCCATAAACTACTATATTAAAGCGATTTAGTAAAATAATAAATGAATAATCTATAAGACAAATATATAATTAAGTTTAATAAATGGCAAAAATAGTAAGTAATTAAGATTAAATGGTAATAAATCTCCTAAAATAATAGGTAAGGTATAGATATAGTTATATCATTTGATAATATAATTCCTATAGGCCTATAGGGCCCAGAATTGATAGTATCTGTCTCTCATAACATTATATATTATTAATTGTAATTTAGATCGCAGTTTAGTCCCCATTATATTATCCTCGGTAAATATTACTCATAATATTATAACGTTCTTATGGAAATTAATATATATGTCTAATATATACTATGGGCCCCACACTAAATATATAAATAGTCTATTCCCGTAGTTATCCTTTAAAGGAGCGGTTAAAAACCATAAATAGGAAAGTATATCCGCCAGTATTTAAGATCTTCTCAGTAAGACACTCCGAAAGCCGTACACTGGAATTCAGAATAGTAAAGGTGAAAGATAGATTCCAAGAATGATATCTAAGATAGTGAGAGTAATGAGAAAGTAGGTTCATATAATGATAATCTTAGATAATTAATTTAATAACATTAAGTAGATATTGAGCATATAAGGGTACATAATGATAATTAATGTATAGATAATAAGGATAAGAAGCAGCATCAATTATTTATATTAATATCAGGAAATTAATTGTGACATATAAATAGCACGTCTAATATCTAAACACTTGAATGGGAAAGTTTGACTAGTATTTAGTAGTGACAATAGATGAAATTAATTAGTTTAGAATGAGGTATAATTATATTGAGTGGAGTTAAGCAACGGAAGCTAATACTATAACTTCCCTCACAAATCGTTAAGATAAGTAAATATAAGAAGGAAAGCATATACACTCAAGGATCCACCCGCCTTCTCTCAACATTTCATAGGATTATTTCTAGGATTGCCTATAAGAACACTACGAATATTAACAAATAGATTAATAAAATAGTGGACAGAAGTTTAAAGAGCATAGAGATCATTCTACGAGAGGAGTAATGAAAAGGAGGAAGAGGTAATATAATATAACCAGAATCAGTCCTGGGTTTGATAATATATAATTAGAGGAGTAAAATAATTAGAAGTAAGTAAGATACCCATATAATAAGAGAATGTAATTCGGTACCTAATCTTTTACTAGTATGGAGATTTAAACAACTCAAGATAATCATATCAAAGATAAGCGTTAAATAAGGTGAGGAAAGATAGTATTGATTTACAGTAAGTTAGTTAGAGTAATGTTTTTAGGCAATGAGACTTCAGAAGGAGATATTTGATCTAGATAGTGAAGAACCAAGGATAAGTTAAGTATCAAGCACGTCATTATTTATACGTTTAATGAAAAGTCTACGCTTTAGACTCGTTCATGAAAGTAGTTATCCTTTCTGCCAACGTAATTTCTAGCTGATATGAATAAATTTGACATAAGAAGCGAAGTAGAGAACTATAAAATTTTTCCACTACCACTAGATAATAAGTTCACTTGGTTACTCTAGCTCCTGGAATGGCCAAGGCATACATTAGGCATTCCGAATACAAACTCGATGGTTAAATTTTGAGTATCGAGTTAAAAAGATTTAGGTTTACTAAGAATGAGATAGATACCTGCCATCCATTAACAATTTAAAGTTCCCACTAATCCAGTGAATTTATCTGAAGCCTAGTACTAATGATGTACAAATGCTAGTCACTATTTCAATGATATAGTTAGTGTAGCAATCGTTACTTCAAAAGTAGTTCCGAGTGTATCAAGCGTCTCTCCGTTACTCTCGCCGGAAACCCCCTCAGAATCGGCTTGGCGTATCGTCGATCAATAATGTTGCCCGAGAATTTCTTATAGAGAGAAACCGAAGCGAAAAATTAATAGCGGAGCAGAGGGTGCATGGTTACTCCGGCTCACTCCGTTACTGTATTGATATGATTGTATTGATGACAGAATAATACCATAGTATTTAACGATTAAGGTAGATTATAAGTGCTTAGCAATGGTTCATTTGAATTGTTTATATTAACTTCGATAGAAAAAACGAATGGTGGTCAAACATCTATTGTTATTATAAGAGTATATATGGAAGGACTAATGATGTATGGTGAAAAAACAAAGGTCAAAAGTTAGTGATTCAAGAATCGGTTGGGACGATTACGGGAACTGTGCTTCGCTAGCATTAAGATTCACCTTTAATTTACAGTTGCAGGTCACCCAGTTTATCCGCCCCTTGAGAAAGATACTGCATTATAGATGTCCCGGCCCTTTCCTTTCCCAACTAGAGCATCAGAATTACGGAGCACAGCCAAGACCCCACCCAAACATTCAGTTTTGTGTACATGAAATCTCATCTATAGGATAGAAGGAGATCGGCTCCAGCTAATTTTGGATGAGCAAGACTATAACAGTCTCGTGAACGAACGTACAAGTAACCCATTGTAACCATCAAACAAACAATTAGGCCATTCGAAATTATCATGCTATTTCTCCTGTCTGAGACCGAACCACTTATGCCAGAAGCATTTAACGAAAAAATACATTGTGTTATTTAGTATAGTATTAGGAGCAAAGATTTTAAGCCCTAAGAAACATAACGATACATGATACCCCAGAGAGACTTCGAGATTCTCGAGTATCCGTAGAATCGACTCAGGACACTAGTCCCTAAGCCAAAACTTATTCTCTACCGAATGACTGGCTCACTAACTATCTCCCAACAAACCCTCCTCCAACACCGAAATTTATAAAATAAGTAATTATAGTTAATGTCCCTATACAGTTATAACGAGCTCTGAGGACCTGAAACTTACTTAGCCATCTGACGTCTCTCTTCAGCCACCCACAGTGCATATATAAACTAACCACATTAGGCGTTATAGTTTGGGACCGGTAAGGTAATTCCATGGATGCCAGTTCGGTTACCCCGAATCTAATCCCATGCCTCAATATTCGCCACCTGTGCTTGGTACCATAGAACAATACCGGCCAGAACCAAGAAACCACGACCAATGCCCTTGCAAATAACAATGCTTACCAATCTATAGCCAACACTCACACGCACAAACGTCAACTAAGCACGTACAACAGCGCACACGGCACCATCGCCACACTGCACAGCAACACGCACGTACGTCACAACGCATCACAGCACCACGCACTACCGCAATCTATAAAAAAAAAAAAAAAAAAAAAAAACACCGCCCAGACCAGATAATTCGAAATAGATTACAAAAACCAAGGAGAGGAAGGCCGGAGTCCATGAGGAAAAATTATTCGGTACGCTAAAACCTAGAGTTGGATTAATACGGATGGTTAAATACTCCTGAAATTAACAGGAGAATATCTGAAAATGTATGGAAGTGAATTCAAAAAGTTTTAAAACACTCATCGCGCACTCACCACAGGCTTCCTCAGCGAAAGAAAACATTGCGTATTTTCAAAAAATAAGAAACGGATAAACTTAACCAAATCTAACACTCATCTTTTGCCTAAACTACCCATAATCCCCTCAATGGACAATTAAGCTCAATACCCTTACTATACTGTCTATAACCCCATATCTACATATAAACTATCAAATAAAATATGAACCAAATTGATGGAACTAGCCCACAATAGGCACATATAAATCTTTACCCTTCTTCAAAAGCACTCTCCCAAGTCCTCGGATCGAACGCGAAATAGCTAAAAAATAATACTAACGTTAACAAAGGGATCACTAACCGAAGGAAAAACTAAAAATAATAAATAACTAACACACAGGTCCAACTTAACCTATCGTCAAGGTTAACTAGCTCTATCATATTCGGATATTCTCAGCAATCTAGAAATTACTTACCAATTGAACCCTCTAAACAGTTTGTCTCATCACATATTATATCACCAAAAGAACATACAGCGATAGATATCCGGCTCAGTTAATACTCGGCCTAATATTTCAACCTAGATACCATACTAGCCTATGTACTCGCATCCAATACAAAAAAATGGACTACATAGCATACTATCCTCTTCCTGATCATCCGACCTCCCCTCGATACGCGATACTTCAATACACCAGTTAATCTCAAATGCGTAACTAAGATGATATAATCATATCATTCATATTACCTAATACTACTTAATACTTACTATAAACCTTACTACAATCCAATAATCTCATATTATTACTACTTATATATACACCACTATACACTATATACCTATAACCTCCAATAAATAAGTAATATATATATATCTCAACCTCTCATAATCTATAATTGATCACCGTCTCCATATATAAATTATATACTATCAGTTATAGATATATTTAGCAAGTTTGAATCCCCAGGAATTCGAAATCCACCCCTATAATTAAAAATGTTAAACAATAAAATTCCAACTGATCCCTTGAAAGTTAAATAACATTAATAAATGGGTTGGTACGCATTATCAAATGTTATATAGTTAAATTTATAATAAAATTTAACGCTAACATATACCCAAGTTTAATACTCAACATGATAATTATGGACTCCATTATATATTAGTTTATTAATCTCGCGCTTCACACGTGTAGTATGAGATTATAATAATATATGTAAGTAATGGAGCCTTATATAAAACTAAATATTTATTCCTTTCCAGTTTATATATTATTTGATGAATGTTAATGGTAATGAATTGTATGAAAACACTATAAATGATAATTTATATATAATTAAATAAATTTGATATTATACATGAGATGCGTACTAATAATATATCTAACTTATTATTATAATAATTCTTTCTTCCTTTATCTTAATTGCATATATACTGATACTATATATATACCCCTTATACTCCTTAGGTGGAGTGAATGTGATATACATATAATACTTCTGGCCCCCCATAGTACTATTAATTATATACTATCCCCCACGTCACACCTCCCGACATTTAAAGTCGCCGCATAGTGCTCCATCTTGACTTCCGCATAGCCTTTCTGCCGATTGGTTATCTAAATAGCGAATGCTCTATGTACTTTGTCGATATCAAGATATGGGTTGTTTGATATACAATATAGATTCGCTATCGGTGATGCCAGACCCCTAACAATTATATACTAATACCCCATTCACTAAAGGGTATGACCAATAATATTCTTTAGATTTATTCAAAGCCAATTTTGAAAAGATGAGGAAAAACTAGCATAAACGCCAAACTTGTAGCCTATTTGACCTCTTAACAGATTAAAACCAATTTCACAGAAAATAAAAATCAGAATTAACCATATTAAGTTCAAATAAGTACCTTAATAAAAATAATATAATAACTCCACATAATTAATAATCAATACGCCTAACATCCAATCAATAAATAATCTCTTGTAACTAGTTGGTAAATATATCTTAAATCAAGAAATTTATTCCATAATTTTATCTCAATAAAATACTTTTAGATATTTGGAATTATATCTTTACAACCTTTTACATTTTATTTTTTCATAAATATGACTTCAAACTTTGAAAATTTATTCACTATAGAATGGCGTTCCATTTTAGCTACAAAATACACGCGAACTGTAGAAATCTACCTTTAAAGAATTCACACTTCCTAACAAATCCTTCAGTACCTCTCCCATAAGCTCTTATCTTTCAAAGCCAGTAAATACATCATTGTCTGGCACTCACTCTCCTTATCACATACTTCTTCAACATACCTTATGTCGCTTTTATATCTGTGTACAATAAGAAAGTGCGCCAAACACTTAGCTGCACCAATATCCTCTATTAATATCTGACTAAAAATAGGCTTAATTATAAAGCTACTATCATTTAACTTATGTTAGTATTCTCGTAAACCTATACTTGCGATTAATATTATAAACTTTAAACATCTTATATATTACTTAGTTTATTCCCTTGTTATTCTAAATGATAGTTAATTGAAAGTATGCATGCTATTATATACTCTCATCACCCTAATACTATATTTTGATAATTCCACACAGTAAACTTCAGCACTCACATTACTCACTACAAATCTCATTAATGAATACTATTAACTTCACATTACCTCATCATCCTAGATTATATAATATTTAATATATTTGTTCCTTTATTTTGTTAAACATTTGCCACTTTATTCATATTAAAATTTTAACATACATAATATTAAATATTCCACTTTCTGTATATATATAAGAACATGAGTTTACTCTTCTCATTAGGATTTCATTTTGAAAATTCTCTTTTCAAATAATACTAACCTTATGATCTCTCCACATTACTTCTTTACTAAAACTTTAGGTTAAGCCTCAATGACATATATTGCAGTGTTATTCATCTCTTGGTCATAACTTAGAAAACTTATATTAAATTATAAAAGCCTCCTTGATTCCTAATAAATTTAATAATATATTATTAATCACTAATATAATTTTCTATTTAATATATAAATATAAATATTAATTTTGGCATTAGAATATATAATTATAAGCACCATTAAATTATATAGCATAGTAAGTGATAAAATATAGACTCAACTAAATAATAAATAGATATAATAATAATACTCTAGGATAATATATATATATATATATCGTTAATTACTATTTATATATTACTTTAATATATTACAGATATATAAAATTATTTCCCCCGACTATAACTAGAGTTCACATACCATCTCTATCATTAATATATATTGATCCATATATTATATTATATATTATATATTTAATATTAATAAATATTACAATATAATTTAATATAACTAATTATTATACTCTATATATATATATATTAAAGTATTATTAACATATAATATTTATAATAATATTAAAATATAGAACATATAATATATTAAAATAATTAATATATATATATATATTAACATATATCTTTATATTTATATACTTATATATTTATATATAATATAGTAATATATAATATTTAATACATAACAGAATTCATAAAAAAGGTGAGTGGGTGTGTATAACTATATTTAATATTCATATATTATATATATATAGGTTATATAATATATTAATACTAATACGGCTAGAGTACTATATAATAATACTTCGTACTTTTCTATGTTCATCATTGAGTGCCCATCTTTGTCGAGCTTCAGTATGTTCGTGTGACTTTAATATTCTTCTTTTCATATATTATAGTAGTATCCGTAGCCGGTGCCAGATGCTTATACTGATGATACTATTATCACACTAGCTTGCCACCTCCCTTATAAACGTCTACTCCATCTTAACGTTAGCACTAAAGGTGATGCTTGTTAATTATATAAATAGATGTGATCTAGTGCACTATATAATCAGTGTATTTATATATTAGTGAGTGTTAGCAACTCCAGGACTTAGTCGCTGTCTCTATTAATAGCACCTCTCTTCTTTAACCTAGATACTAATTCCTCTGTAGAGTAATTTATCTCTCTTATTCACATTCTTTCTGTGTTTCTCTTACTCAAATTTAATCTTCCCTTCACTTTAAAGCCGTCGATTCATTGTGCTTCTATCTATGAATACATCTCAATACTAAATATTTGCATAATGTATTATAGTTGTATAAATTTTAGATTGAGTGTAACACCTCACCTTACTTGATAGAAGGCATATATGCACTAGTGAGTGCATAGGTATATAGTAGTATATAAATAACTAGTTAAAAAAAAAAATAGTAATAGAGCATTTACAAATATATATATATAACTTATTATATAAAAATCATAGTATATGTCCATATAATATATAAAGTAATTAGATTAGACTGAGATAACAATATCTAAATATATACATATAATATACATTAATATTTAATCATAAGTAAATATAAGCGTATATATATATAATATCAAAATAATAATTGATATTAGATTTTTATAATTGTGAACAAATTGTTTTGTTAATAACTAGTTATAATTAGATAATAATTTAAATAAATATTATATAACGGATAGAATATACTATTTCATATAGATTATGTCACTCACTCAAACAGTTAGTAATGTACTGAGTGTTCACATGTTTTATATAATAATATGATTAATAATATATTATAATATCTTATCACTAACTAGAACATTAACAAGTCTACCGTAAACGATCTCTCTTCAAGAGTAAAAGCTCAACCTGCAAGTAAAGAATATTACATCAAACTCAGTACGTAAATGTCGCTCCGATTGTTACTATAAATCTCACATCGGAGTATATATATCGAGAGCGTATACCATTTTACCAGTAATTGTCGGGTTATTAGTTACTCACTTGTATACAGATTTTTTATGTTTATATTCCGGTGTTTTCCAAAGTGATTAACCACTAAACTATTAATTTACATCTATAGGTGAATAGAAGTGTTGCTGAAACTGTGCCAACTGTAAGTTAATTCTGTGCATGATATTCGGTAGGCGGTTGAGCCTCTACTCACATAAGTAATATATATATAAGTTACTGAATATTTTAATTTCTCGAGCTATAAATAATATCCCAATATATTATCCAGCAACTGTGTTCCATATGCTACATTGGCTATACCTATGATTATATATAATATTATAATATTAATTTAATTAATATATATAATTAACTAATATATTATATATATTTATTAATATTTATTGATTCTTAATTTTATAACTGTATATTAACTATTTTTATTTCATTAAAAATTACAAATAATAATACATAAAATTAAATTTTAAAGCAGAAATATGTATATATAAAATATCAAATATATTAATTATATATATATAATATATATATATATATTATATATATATATAATATTAATTAATATAATATATAATTAATATTAATATAATAATATATTAATTATAATATTATAATATATTATAATATTAATATTAATATATATATATATAAAATATATATATATATTTTAATTAATTTATAGAAGCCTTTAATTATGATGATAATATTTGTTAGGAATTTTAATAGGTTTCATGTATTTTTAACCATTTTAGCCAAAATAAACTATTAATTATCACTATATATATAATCTATTCTATATACATACTATTATATTATACTCCATCTAAATATATAAACACAACTTTATATCTCTCTGAATTATGGTTAAATAAACACATTTATCTGAATACATAAATGCCGCTAGTGATACTTTAATGTATATGGAGTTATCTCCCCTTATATACTCCTGCTATATAAGTATATTTTCTATATATGGAACTTATCTGAATTTATTTATAATATTATTTCACCTCAATCACATTAACATTCTCAACTTCACTATCCCTAATTTTACTTAGCACATCTATCTGTATGTAATCTACGTCATTGTGTTCTCTTACAATCCAAACTAATATTAAATTTTTCACAACTTATAAATCTATCTGTAGTTTTCTACTCATCTGTGTTCTCTAACATTCTTCAAATATTTCACTATATATAATTCCTTTATTTGAAACTTCTAAAATATTATTACCCTACCATTCCTTTGAATGTTCTAATAAATATAACCTTAGTATCCAATTACCTTCTAACCTCTTCCAATCTCTTTAGCTTTATCGAGAAATACTATCTATACAACCTCAAGTTACTAATATCAATTAGTATTTCATCTCTAACTTGATTCCAAACTATAATAATAGGAACAATTTTCCGTCTAAATTATTACACATTCAAAGTATTATAAATTTGCTTTTGTCACCTTATGACGACTCCAGTTTGACCAGCAATCGACTTTCTTCATATCATATAAGCTTTTTCATATTTTTAACAATACGATATACCATAACAATCACTTGTTTGTTCTTTTCACACTAATGCACTCTTTAGTTTCCATTATCAACCTTCACTAATTTAATAATACCTCACCTTCTAGTTAAAGATAACTTCTTTTACTTACCCTATATATAATACCTAAACATTTCTACTTAATAAAATTAAAATAACTATTATTATTAACCACAATAATAATATTTATAACTACATCCTCTTCAGGATAATCTACACCTCCATTAAAGGTACTTTATAGATACCATACATAATATCGACCCTAATAAAAATAATCCTTTTACAAATAATCCCTTGCCTTCATTGTAACTCCTTATATATACCATTAAAGAGTAAAACTAACATGACTTAACCGTAGACTATGTACCAATCTACAAACATGATACTTACCACTGACACCTCAAAAGTTAGCTCTTCACATTAACATATATCGATGCTCAACACATATCATACTAACTAGATTGACATTAGACAACAGAGTGCGCCGTGCTCTACATCTCAAAAGAGACTTACAAAAAGAAAACATTACTGCGTACATCTCTCCATCCTTAACAGCCTTACATAATTATCGATATAGCACATATAAGCTCAATCAATTATTCAATCCCACTTCTGAATAAACATTTGAACTCTTACTAATTTCTTTTAGAATAATAATTAACTGCAAATCTTAATATTTATGAAGAAATTTAAAATTATTTTGATATTTGATGTTATATAAATTTTAATTTGTCTTTCCAAAACTAGAAATTTAGGAATTAGAGTGGAGGAGGAATATGAGATTTCTCAAACATAATTCTTTAGGAACTTTAACTGACACTTCTAAATTTAACAATCTTATAAAGCTTATTATATACCTATACCTTAGCGTCCATGGCCGAATACGGTACCAAATTATACATTATAAGCATAACGGGTGTATAGCTTATCTCTGTTACTTATTTTTTTTTCTTTGTCAAAATATAATTTCCATTAAATTAAAGATATGTTAGTTATTTTTGTCATTTTTTCCTTGGCATATCTTTTTGGCTAGTATTACTCCGTAATTACATTTTTGTATTAATTCGACTTCATTATAAAAATTGAATATTGTA
>JABUQX010067882.1:47500-70502 GCA_015478945.1 Trachelipus rathkii
TTATAGCTATGACATATAAGATGTAACAGAAAATAATTCAAAAATGTATATAGCAAACTATGTTGGAAATCACTAATTTCTGTGTTTGTGATAAATATGAAATAGTGTTATTATTAAATATGCCAAAAAACGTTCCAAATTACCTATTAAGATCAGATTGTGATTACAAAATTCCTACTTTAAGAAGTAAATACACAAAATTTAATTATTTATATTAAATAAGTAAATCGTAGTCAGTACGCAGGAATCCCTATATATACCATGATCACTTGATGAATAGAGCTATAATTTACAACTGAGGCGAGTGTTGAATTATATGATGATGGCGTTCACTGATTAGATAATATTCAATGCTATCTTTGAAACCTTAATCATAATAAGGAATTCAGTAATCTGACTGAAACTATAAAATCTAGTAATTATATATTCATTATAAAATTAATAAAATAAAAAAAAAAACTCATAGAATAGAATAGCAACACAGATTCGAGTATATACTACAAATTAATAATGAGCATATAATATGAGTCGAGAAGACTCGGTATTATCGTACAAGAGAATTGATTGTATGAGAGAAATTGATCAATTGCAACTAATCACTTCGCTATCTATTACGTCATATATATAATATTATATATATATATTATATTAATAATATAAATATAATTATAATAATATATATTAATTATATTTTAATAATTAATATTATATATATAATATATATATAATATTATAATATATTATATACTAGTCTATGCTTATCAAATATCTTAAATCAAAAGCTGATACATATAGTTATACTTAGGTCCATAGTATATCATTATAGATATATATTACATAATATCATATTATTATTAGTCAAGATTTATCAATAAGTCATCAAAATACTTATCTATTATAAGTTAATACTCTTATAAAGAATAATTAGTAGATACTTACTATATTTATTTGATTAAATTATATTGATACTATTTGATTAGTAATAGTTAGTAGTTATAATAAATTAATATATACATATATAACAAAGAATATTCAATATTTACATACTGATATATATATAATATAATAGTAGTACTCTTGTTAAAACGTACTTCACACAGGCCAACTCGTGAACGCGGCAATGTTGGATTTTATTATGAAAAGTAAAATTTCGTCAGGTAGCCGTCCCTAACTCACTTATATACAGCAGGTTATAACGGGGCCCATAAGAGTGATATATCGAGTGGAGTACTTTAGGTATAATAGATTCATGAATTGTATCCTAACATATATTAGATTCTGTTATATATTCACATTTTGTAATCAAAAATATATCATATATAGATCATCTACTATTGATATTACAAAGGTTATATATATGATTTTATATGGTATTGTGTACTATATATATATGTATATATACACTATCATTTTACATATATATTTTATTATTATACTAACATTATATTAATTTTCATTATACATCTTATCTTATATATCTGCCTCATGTGTGCCTCCAATTGAGCGGAGGTACAGTGCGTGACATGCATTCGGAAATAGAAGTAGCTGACAGTAGAAGAATATTGAACATAAACGTAGAAAGGGAGAAAGATCACCATGAACTGTTTTTTTGATCATATCTGTTAACCATAGTACTGTATCTTAATTAAAAGGTTAATATTTATACCTTACCGTCCACTGTACCATAATTAGGTGAGAACTTCATCCACAGCATTCAGATAACTAACAACTCCTAGAAGGCTTCATGGGACCGCGACAGACCCGCTCACTATGTGTAAACTCGCAGTGAGAGTCACAGGGTTGCATCTGGCATCGCAGGTGGCTAGCACACCATACGCACCGATAGCATAACCGCATATCTCTCCTAACTTCTTTATATGCACCTTATTAATCGTCCTCTTGCCAAACTTCCACATTATCCTCACACACAAATCTATCAGTACCATTATGTATCACTGTGCGACTCAAATTTCACACTATCACTTCTGGTCATCCCAGCCGGTCGGTTATCCCAACACACTTCTCACCATCTAATACATCCGATATGTAACGCATCCGACGTATTCACTTCTTTATATAACACTATTAGGCACCAACCCATCATCATCCATTTACTTATATTTTTCTAAACTCATTTTAACTCCCTTTCCTTCACACGGTCCCACGATCTTTACTCTAACCTACGTTCATATGCTCTGCATTAATTTTTATTTAATTCTACTCGCAATTCTCCCAACATGCCCTGTCGTCTTAAAGATCTGTCCATCTCTGTAACTACATTGAACTTTTATGCATCTACCTTCTCTACTTATTAACCAGACCATTTAGTCTGCACTGAGCCACTTAAAATCAATAAATCAGAGGTAAACAACTATACCTCATAGTAAGCACTCTAGCTGCACTCAAGGTTAGATATCTTTAGTCTCTATACCAATTCGATAAGGAAAGTGAATAAACGAGCTGACACACCGGAGTTCTGACTGATCTGGCAGCCATGCATACACTGTCATCTGCCTATTCACAACTATATAATATAATATATATAAAAATAATAGTAAACAATAGTTTTACTATGAGTACTATATATCACTAGCTAGAGCATCACATAATATTAAATAGACATCTAAATACAATTTATATAGATACAAATATATTTATAATAAGTATATATAGATAATAATTATAAATTTTATCAAAATTGTAAAAATTATTTATATAATACGTATTCCTCACTATAAATTATATTATATAATATATGATACATTTTATAGATATATATAAATACTACAATGACATAATTAATTTTATACTAAAAAATAATACATGCCAATAAAAATAAATTAGTTATCATACATGATAGTACGCATGCTTTTATGACTTATACATTATATTTACCTTATATATCATATTTTTACTTTATTACTATTATATATAATATATAAAATTATAATAATATAAATTTACTAAAAACATTTTAATATTAGTATACAAATAATATATATAAGCCACGAATGTGTTTTCATTTTTGCGATATTTTTGTCTATATATATATTTCTGTTTTCGCGCTATTAAAACCCTAAATATTTAAAAAATGATAGTGAATAAAACTGTATGAGATTTAGTTATTTTCCTTCTTC
Organism: Trachelipus rathkii; assembly: GCA_015478945.1. Taxonomy (NCBI): domain Eukaryota; kingdom Metazoa; phylum Arthropoda; class Malacostraca; order Isopoda; family Trachelipodidae; genus Trachelipus; species Trachelipus rathkii. The sequence goes on from JABUQX010067882.1 coordinate 50,638, forward strand.
TGTCTCTTAACAATAAATTCTATATATAACAAAAGTTACTGTGATCAAAGATTCTCTTGAATAAGGTATTGTGTGAAATTATTAACAATAATATATTCCCTTACGTAAATCACATATTTATTGGTTATTAACATCATTTTCTTTAATATGAACAGGATCACCTTAATTAAATGCAATGAGTCAGTTAGTTGACCAATGTATGTAATTGACACAGCTTGAATAATCACTTTATATCTGAACTAAGTCTGAACTAAGTTATGTTTGACCTAATTCTAACGGATGGTACAACTTTATATTTGAATTAGGTCCAATGAATGTATGTAACATTCTACCAAATTTATTAAAATTTTACAAAACTAATGAAGTTTGAAATAGTCATCTGCATTGTCATAAAAGTAATAGTTTAACATGTGTCTCCATTTGTTAATTATGAATAGCAATCGCCAAATCATCTCTAAAACGGGCTCATCTGCTAATTCACAGCAATATTAAATATTTAAATGTTCTGCAGTAGCGGCTATCGAGTTATGGCTACATAGAGATCTAAAGGTAAGCTTATAACAAGTTACCTATGCTAGGTATCGTCACTCAACAATATAACATTTACCTTTGTAAGATGTGTCTGAGGGGCTATCGAGGCAATCAAAAGGGAACACCTGACAGGACATCACACCATTCTTTTTCGCACAAGATATAAAAATTACATAAATGTCTAGAGTCAGGTAGCTATGACCTGCTCACTCAGCAAGAGAAGCTTAAAATCTCATCATTTCGTTATGCAACTATAGCTCTTATTTGCAGTCATCAAAAAAAACAACTATTAAAAGTATGATTTCCAAATGTTCTGATGTGGCTTAATGAGTGTATATAGAATCAGGACGACATAAATAAAGAAAATCATTCATCTGCTTTAGATAGCATGAAAATCATAAAAGTTATTTGTAAATTGTCTGAGTGTGGCTATTGAGTCGTAGTGATGCGAGTTAAGACGGGGTATCATACGCCTATATTTTTTGACTCAATCGAAGTATAATTATAAATGTATCTCTGCTCTTAGATTGTGCCATTTCCAGAAGAGATCTATCGAGGTGTACTACGATGCTTACCCATCAAAATATAAAAAGCTTATTTATAATGTGTTCTTAGTTTGACTCATGATGTGTGAGCAAGAAGAAGAATTTACATCTTCTATGCTATAAGATACTACATGCTTAATTACCAATGGAAAATGATTGATTGAGATTAATGTTAACTATGTTCTGTACTGTGGTATGATGTGTAATCAAGAAAGGAGACTTTAAGAAACACATGCTTAACAGGCATGAAGTAAATATAAATTATCTTCAACCATGTCATCAGAGATGTGCTTCAAGTGAATGTATTCAAGGACCAGATACAAAGATCACATTAAAAAGCAGCATGACTAAACATGAAACATATAGAATTTATAAATGGTTCGTGTCAGATGCAGGCTATACAGTCGTACATCTACAAGGAAACTAGAGATTATACATGCTGTAACTAGCGCATATAGAATACTAAATCATATATTTAAATCGTCTCGAGTGTGGCTATGGTGAGTAAGCGTTACAAAAACTGAAAAATGTCACATGCTTAAACATGAAATAATAATACCAATACTATTAAATGTCATCTGATGATTCAGCTATAAGTGTAACATTCACAAAGGAAATACTTAACAGAGAGACATTACATTGCTCATGGTAGAGGCACCAAAAGATAAATCCTTCATCTTCGGGCTGGAGCGATCTAAGGTTAGAACCCAAGGCAGAGATAAACTTAACCCAAAGATACATTCTAAATGTCTGAGTGTGGCTCACTATTAGTGATAGTGACTAAAAGAAATCTTAAGAAGTGATTAAAACAAATGACTCTACGTTTTCAAAATATAAAGCTAAACATTTTAAAATGTTCTGATAGTCAGAGCTATGTGGTGTAACTCAGTGCAAAAGGAAAGATCTTAACAAACCACATCTGCTACTGCTATAACATAATATTATAATAATATACGAGTCTTTTGGAGTTTGTTTACAACAGGCCCCTTAAAGTTGGGCGAAGGGAGATATACTTCCTATATCAGTGTCCTTCACGATGCTGAAGATTAGCTGTATGATACAGGTCCATATTGTGTTGGGCATGAACAAATTAAACGCACACCCTTCTATTTAATGTGCAGTCATGGTGGGTGAAATACTATTCTGATCAATAACTTTATATGGATTAGTTTTATGAAGTTGTGCTTTATCATACACACAGACTATACGAAAGATTCTGGGGAATCACGGACATGACTCTAACGTTGCATACCCTAATCATCATAAAAATCGTAACTAAATGACGAATGGTCTTTTTGGAGATAGTAGACTAGCAGCCGCACGTATACCATTGTATGCCCTGGCAGCGTGGTTCGTGGTGAACTCTATTGTCTCCTAGCTAACGCGGATAGTTTTCTTCCGACTGAGATCATCATACAAGCAGGGCGTGGTCATGGTCTTCTTGCCGTCTTACGCCCTGGTTGATAGGACTGTTCTCTTCAATGCTAGACAGCTGTCCTTCGCTTTCACCGTATCCTACACTTCTGTCTCTACAGTTGCTAGGTTCTACTGCTTGATAACAAACCCTATACCGTGTATATGCACAAATGTTCGAATTGCCACGTATCAACTGATTCTAAGTTACGCTGTATGACTTTACTGGTTAAAAATACTAGATCCAGTTCCGACGGCTCGGTCTCTCATGGCAGAGGAATCCACACAGTCTTCGTGGGTAGACTGGTGTAAGTTCCAGATTCCGTAGGCGACATGACGAATTCGGTGACGCTCTTATGTGGGGTACTTTTTCGGAAGTCTTGGAAGCAATCGAATGTGGCTGTTGTTTCTGCGGGTCTTACATTTTCGAAACCGCATCTTCGTGTCAACTATAAAAATTTAAGGCAGTAAACTCTTAGAGCCTTTATTCATGATGTCTTCTAGTTGAAATGCCTTGCGATGGCGGTTGTCGCGCTTGGGGTTGATCATATGTGGACTCACAGCTGGAAAATAGGGTGACAATTCAGAAGAAAAACACTACACACTTCGAGGGCCCAGGTTATCAGGGGTATGTGCTTAGAGTGGTGAACAAGAAATACATCCATCATCCTAGTTCTAAGTAGGTCTTAGATCCCCGGCTTATGAACGATTAATGATTCCTCCTTAGTAGAGGAATTGAGAAAAGATCAACATAAATATTTAAGAAGACTGTTCCAGAGTATGGCCTGTGAAGATGAAGTCATATCAATAGGACCTTAAAAAAAACCATACATGCTTACGCATCAGCAAATACTTTTCCGAGAGTCAACTAACGAATCGCTATACTTGGAAAGGCAGAGATCGATTACATTGAATTTGACTGCATCAACATTAGATCACTCAGAACAAGGGAGCAATAAAGGGCTGGGTATGTCCAAATTGAAATCGCATAAATAGCAACGCAACTAACAAATATGTGAAAGAAGACAATATAAATTGCATAGTGCAGAGATGAACGAACGTAGTAAACATATAAACAGTGGAGAACTAGCAATGGCAAATAGTATCAATCACAGGAGGAACTAATCCATGCGACGAAAGTTATTATGGATAAGGAACACATACGAAAGTGCGAGATCATTGTCACGCGGGGTATGGATCAAACGAATGGCAGAAATGATTAGCTACGAGCAAAGAAGTATGACTCTTGGTCCAGCTCACGACTCGACTCGTGATAGTTCCTGAGGTGATAGGTGATTAATAACTGAAGGAAAATAAATAGTTAAACCTCTCTGGCAGTAGAAAATCCATCGGTTGAATGAATACAAGCCGATTTAGAATAGATATTGAAGTCTACTTCACAGAATTAGCTAATGCTCGATGACGTGTTTTGGCACGCAAAGCTTATCGGTCCATTCCTGATTTGAGTCGTATTTTTCTTTTTGATAGCTAAAATGAAATTTGTCGATACTCATCCACTGTAATCGTAGCATATCCACTGTAATCGTAGCCTAAGGTTGCCGAGAGACTGATAAAGGTTGTAAGTAATTTCTCTCAACATCGTGACTATTGTCACGTATCGTCCATTGATTGTTTTCCCGTTTATGGCACGTTTCATCCAATGGAACTGCTGCGGATATTTTGCTAATTACGAAGAACTAAAGAGATTACTTGTCGCTCATCAGCCATTGGCGGTTTGTTTTCAGGAATTACAACTTCGTGACCGAGACCTTTTGCAACATTCAAGGTACAGGGAACCTCTTATTTCACTGAATCGTATAGACAGTGGTGGGGCAGCGATCCTGCTTCACGAGTCTGTCCCATTTACTCCCATTCCCCTCCATTCCACTGCAATCCGTATCGGCTCGTATCCATCTTGACAAACCGTTTACGATGTGCTCAGTGTATCTCGCGCCCTGCTGTAAATATACCAAGAAGGACCTCGTCGATTTTTTCACGAGTCACCCCCGCCCATGTTAGTCCTCGGTGACTTTAACCTCCGCCATCCTTTGTGGGGAGACTGTTACGACCCCCAATGCCGATTGGTTATTGAGTATTTTGAGGGATTTCTCTTTTGGATGTCTCAACACGGGCCTTCCAACCTTTGAACGTTTTGATACAGGCACTCTTTTTCTGTGTTGATGTCTCGTTGTGTACCATCTCGCCTTTAGATCGTTTTGGATGGAAAAGGTCGTCTTTCCTCTGTGGTAATGACCACTACCCAATTCATGATACCATCCTTCAGCCTTAGTCCGCAGCAACCACCTTATTCTGGCCGGCGCTACGACAGAGCCGACTGATCTTCCTTTCATCAGGCCACTTACTTTCCCATCTTTCCTGCAACTGCCCTGTTCTCGTCGCCGGCGGATGCCTTCACTTACTTTCAGGAAGCAATCCTTCAGGCGGCAACGGACCATATACCCCGTTCGTCTGGGACCCGGAAATCGACAACCCCCTGGTGGAACCAGGAATGTGCTCGGGCTAATCGTGAAAAGCGGAAATTGTATAGGCTGCATAAACAGACTCCCACACCTAACTTGATTCTGTTTAAAGCTTCGACAATTAATCGCTAAAGCTTCGGCAATTAATCGCAGTAAGCGGAAACCGTTTTTTTGCATCTACGCTTCCACCGGTTAATTCTTTCTACGCTGCTGCATGGGTCCATAAAAAGGTGCGAAGAATTTCACCAAAACTCCATGCAAGATCCGCCTATCTTATCCTTCCTTCGCCTGCAAAGCCTCATGATGTCACTCTGCCTCCGTTGGTCGTGGCGGCGATGTTAGTTATCCACTTTTTGTGTCTGCCTCCAGCGACTTCCGGTATCCTGGGACCTTTCGTTCTGCGCCTGCGGGTTGAGATTTCCGATTTTTTATGTTCACCTGGAAAGGAACTTTCCATACAACAGGTTATCACCAGGCAGAGTTCCGGGACGCCTCAAACTTCGCCTGCCCTGCGGCTCTTTCCAAATCTCCAGCATGCTCATTCCTTCTGCCACATGCCTTACCTTCTCGACTTATGCAATAGAATATGGGTGGAGTGGGTCCTCCCTCCCGTCTGGTCTACTGGCTACTGCATATATTTTCCCCATTCCCAAACCTGGGAAGGATCCGACTTCTGATAACCATCGCCCTATTTCATTGACTTGCAGTACATGTAAGCTCATGGAGAGATTGGTGGCTACCCGTCTTGTTCTCACATTGGAACAACTCCATTCATTTTCCGACTATAAATTTGGTTTTCGTCGCCACCGCTCTACCCAGGATACTCTCCTTCGGTTAGATCACGACGTTCGTGAGTCATTTGCTTCCAACAAAATGACCTTTCCCATTTTCTTTGACCTCGAAAAGGCGTATGATAGCACGTGGAGGTTGTCGATTTTTCGGAGCCTCCATTCCTTGGCCTTAGGGTTAGGGGGCAACTTCCCTTCTTCCTTCAGTTATTGATGTCGGATCGTTTGGTTCTGGTCCGTTGTGGTACCACCACACTGTCGAGGCGTTTTGTCCTGGACGAAGGGATGCCGCAGGGTAGTGTACTGAGATTGTTGCTTTTCGCAATAGGATTCAATGGTGGTGTCGATTCCATCCTGACCTCGGTGCACTGCTCCATCTATGTTGACGATCTTGCCCTGTACATCTTTGGAGCTAAACTTCTTTGTATGGTGCGTCAACTTCAGCTCGCCATCGATAGGGTTTCCTCCTGGTGTTCTGCGCGTGCTTTACATTCTCCAAAACGTCGAAGAATACAGCCAGCTTTCGAAAATTCTCCTCGTCTTGGGGTTGACTCCATCGCTTATGTTACAGCATCTATGCTCCGCCTATCCGTGCCGGGGCGACGGTGAGTCCTGGTCTGCTGCTCGATGGACGCGCCTTACCGTATCTTCACATATTATCTCTCAAAGCTAATTTGCCCGTTCCCTTGGATCTCTTACGGCACCTAACCTCCAAGACTTGGGGGGACAGAAACACCATGCTCCACCTTTAACATCATGCTGGTGCGGGCTAAACTGGAATAGGTGTGCCATATATATGGGGCAGACCTTCAGTCCTACCTTCCGTCTTCTTGACCAAATTCAGACCGAAGGTCTGAGAATTGCCACAGGAGAATTCCGTTCCTCTCAGAGGGAAAGCCTGGAGGTAGAGGTCGGGGTGATGCCCCCTATCCCTTACGGAGGGGAGCATTTCATGTGCGGGGCCCCCCAACGCATTTCATGTGCGCACTGTTCATCCATCTTCAAGTTGGTGCCTCGTCGGCCTTGACATCTATAATAGAGCGCGTCCGTCACAACTCTTCTTATTGGCTATTTGCTAGAGTTGTTACTTCCATCTTCTCTTCTCTCGACCTTCCTCGGCGAGCGGTCATGCACTATGATTTTACCTCTACCCATTCAAAGTGGGTTTATCCGCCTCCTGCTCTCTGCAATTGGATCCAGTTTTTGAATTAGTCGGGGGCACACCAGGTGCAGTTGAGGGATTCCTTTCTGTCTAACGGTGAGGTCCATATCGACTATATAGCTGTTGACACCGATGGTTCCAAGACGGAGGGAGGGGTGGGAGCTTCAGCTGTGTTTCCGGACATCACTGTATCCCACCGTATTTGTCTTTTTTTCAGCAGAACTGATAGCAATTTCCATGGCGGTGAACAGAATCAGTACCATCACCCGGGGGGTGGGGGGGTAACTATACCATCTTTTCTGATTCTCGAAGTGTTCTCCAGGCATTGCATGACCTATCGACCCGAAACCCTTTGGTCTCTGCCATTCAGAAGTCCCTCTGCTTGTTGCCTGCCCTGAACCACGACATTGAGTTTTGCTGGGTTCCCTCCCATGTGGGCGTTTCTGGGGACGAACGGGCCGATGGGGAGGCGAAGCGGGCGGCTACACAAGGGCTGTCGGGTGCCCAATATCTTCATCCTGCTACAACTGGGCCATTTCCCTGCTACTGATTTCTCAATCTCATTACGCCGGGGTTCCCTCTCTGGCTGACAATCATGTTGGGCGAGGGATGCTCGTGGCGTCAAACCCGTCATAAGCCGGTGGTCTTCCTCTAGTAGGAGTCGCCGCCTCCTGGAGGTGGTTCTGGCTCGATTGCGTCTAGGTCATACCAATCTCACCCATGGATTTCTTATGTCGCAGGGAGTTCCCCCAACCTATCCATTTTGCTCCTCCAGTTGTCCTCTCACAGTCGTTCATCTCTTTGTGGATTGTATGGCCATCTCGACCCTTAGAAGCAAGTTCTTCCCTGACTTGCTAACTATACCTCTTCAGCATGGCCTTCAGCACATTTTATCAGAATCATTTCACTTTCGTAGTGATCGAGTTTTTGCCTTCCTGTTGGAGCTGAACTACTTCTATAAGATTTAATCATCTCAGCCTTGTTCTTGTTTCGTTCGTTTAAAGATTTTCCCTGTCGTTAGTTTACTAACGCGGTATAACCGCATTCTTGTGTGCTGTGGAGGTCCCTGTACATCCACTCAAAAAAACACAAAAAAAAAGGTAATTTCTCTCAGCAGATATTGGAATGACTTTGGATTTTATATTTGTGCTTTCATAGTTCTGAATCAAAATCGGAAGAGCTTTGCAAATGCATCATGAAAAAAACTTTGAAATTAAAGAATTAGACCTAGAATGGACTTATATAAATGTTTTTTTTTTTCTAAATCGTTGTAATTCATAACTTTTATTATAAAACTAAATTAAATTTATTTCACCAAAATAAATAAAATTGACATGTAATTAAAGTGAAAATTTATAAAATATGATAAAAATAAATGCATAAATGAAGATACTGCTGACTCGGTTGAATTTTACTTTAATCCCTTATATTTACAAACCAATTATAATTGTAACTTCATAAATACTTCAAGTTTATTTGGTAATTTCTAACAAATAATTAACGAGTGTCCATAAAAGTTTCACGTTAAAGAAAAAATGTAAGTCAAAGATTAATTTATTGTTTAACTTTATATCAAAGTTAAAAAGTTCTTTCAAACTGCAAGATTATAATCTCCCTGCTACCTGACGAGAACTTCGTGGTTGCGAGCGAAACGAATTTTCAGTTCTAGATTTTTTTATCCAATCTGAGCAATAATGCTCCTAAAATATCATATTGTTCTTATTGCTTAATCAAACTAAATGAGAATCGAGATAAAGGCATTGTTTGGAATTTGTAAACATATTGACGAAATTTGATTCAAATCGAGTCGATGATTTTGTGCAGACACGTCACAATATATATCTACCATGAGACATTGTTTTAAATTTTCAAATTGATTAAATCTACCAAACTTTCCAATATTATTCGCAGAAGGAGTGTCGCCACATTCCAAGATGGATTTTTAATGACGCCATATTCCAAAAAGGATTACCCTGGCTTATTATAAATTTAATGTGCTAGTGCGATTAATGTTTTTATGAATATTAGTTTTAATTATTATTTTTTGTTCTAGGTAAAAACTTTAATATTATTTTTGAGAGACGTCCGTGAGCTTGTGAATTAATTAGACTGATTTTTAATATCATAGTAAACTTTTATTTTGTAACCTAGACGGTTAAAGCTTTTTATAACGATCAGTTTGTATTAAAGAATTATCCATCTTTAACATATCATCGCGTATAAATTGCTCAAAAACATTATAATTATTAATTATTGCAAGAACGTAAATGATATTATAGTAACATAAATTTTATTCCAGACCATTACATCAACAAGGACTCCAGGAATATTTCTTCAGGTGAGATTTTGTTTCGTCCTATCAGAGAATTTTATCAAATTGGTAGTAGAGAGCTTAGTTACGAAGCAAAAAGTGAAGAAGATGACTGATTCAGGTAAAGAAAAAACTGATGGAGGTGGAAGAGATAATAGAACAGGATGTCCAAGGTTTTATTGAGAAGAAAGGGAGAATTTCGAGGAGTGGAAGGGAAGAGTAAAAACATGGTTATTCATAGAAAAAATATGTCAGATACCCAAGATTGAAGATAAAGTTAAGAGTAGGAGGAGAAGCTTTTGAAACAATTAAGGAAATAGAAAATAAAGATCTTATGAAGAAGGGAAGGGAGGAGCTGATAATAGATAAATTGGGGTTAAGGTACGGTAAAGACAAGGTCACGGATCGATTCAATAAAATAAGAGAATTTTTCAATATTTGGGAAGAAGATATTCGGACATTCGTTGAAAGATTTGGAAGAATGTATAAATAATGCGAAACAGCTGGAGGAGAGACTATGAAAGAAAATATGAGAGGATATCTTCTTCTAGAGAGAGAACGGGCATAGATGAAGAGAAGAAACAATTGGTTTTAGAAAGTTGTGGAAAAGAGGCAAGTTCTTTTGAAGTAATAAAAACGATGTTGATAAGAATATTTCCTAAGGAAGAAACAACATCGAAGAAAGAAAGGAAACTGAATGGGAATTGTGGAATAGACCTACTAAAGAGGAAAGAATGCAAGGAAGGAAAACCCCTGTAAGATTCGGTAAAGTAACAAAGTGTGTAATATGTGGATCAGAGTACCCATTACGCACAAGCATGTCCAAAGAAATGGAACAGTAATGGAAGAAACTTCTCAGTATTTAGAGGAGATGAAATCAAAAAAAGAAAATAAGAATAAAGAAGAAGGGAAAGTAAGCTATTTCTATGTAGAAAAAGAGAAAGATGAAGTATATGGAGACATAGAAGGAATCTTAGATATAGGCTGTAGAAGACTTTGTGTGGGGAGAGATGACTAAGTAGGATAATGATGGAGTTAAGTAGTGCAGAGATAAAGGAGATGAGTTTTAAGTCAAGAGAAAAAAGAAGCAAGTTATGTGTTTGGAGAAAGTAAATATGAAACCATAAAAAGTATAGATATACCTTGTCAAATAGGAAATTAATTTTTTTTAATTAAAACTGAAGTAATTAGAGGAGATATACCATGGTTGATAGGTAGAGAAACCATGGAAAGGATGAAGATGAATGTTGATATGGGAAATAAAAGCTACTTTTGGAGTGTTTCAAGATCTAGAAATAAAATATTGACAAGGAGAACAACAGAAACATATCATTCATGGAAAGAATGAAGGTAAGTGTTGATATGGGAAACAAAAGAGCTATTTTTGGAGTATTTCGAGATCTAGAAATAAAATATAGAGAAGGCGAACAACAAAAACATATCAAGATCAAACTAATAAAAGGATCAAAAAAGGAAAATGTTTGGTTTGGAAGGTTTGAGGAAAATGGATCTATAAATCAGAGGGAAAAAGAGAAAACTATGGAAACTACATCTTCAGTTTGGATATGGGCATTGGAATAAGATACTACAACTTATGAAAGATGCCTACAAAGATGAAAATGTACCAAGCGAAGGGATGAAAGAAGTGGAAAAAAAATTAAAAGATATCTGTGAAGGTTGGGGAGTTTGTACCTATTAGGTACAAGAAGAATCCACCAAGACCCATCGTGGGTTTCTCAATGGCGACAGTCTTCAATGAAATGGTAGCCATTGACTTAGGAGAATTGGAAGGGAGCAAATTTTTGATAATGGTGGATATGGCTACTCACTACTGTCAAGGTGCTTGGGTAAAAAGTAAAAAAAGTGAAGAGATCGCCGAGAAAATATTGGAAAGATGAACAAGTGTTTTTGGAGCACCGTGGAAGCTGTTGTCTGACAACGGATTGGATTTTCAAAACGAGGAGGTAAAAGTTTTAGCAGAGAGATTTAATATAAGGCTGTTGAGTACTCCAGCTGAGACCCCTTGGAGCAATGGTATTTGGGAAAAAATGGTGGCTTATTAAAGATTCTATGAGGAAACTAAAAGAGGAAGGAGTTACAAAAGAAATATGTTTAAATTGGTCATTAGCTGCCAAAAACTGTTTAATGATGGAAGGTGAATTTTCTCCAAACCAATTATTATTTGGAAGGAATGTAGGCATTCCCATAATGATAAACAATGACAAACCATCAAGTTTAGAAAGAGGAAACGAAGAAAAGATGTTAAAAGAGAATTTGATAGCCATGCAAAGGGCTAGAGAGATTCACATAAAACAAGAGGCCAGCGAAAAAATGAGAAGAGCTTTAATAGAAAATGTGAGAGATCATAAGGTTGAGGAAGCTGTAATTGGAGCGGAAGTTTATTATAAAAGGGAGAATGAGAAAGAATGGAGAGTTCCAGCAAGAATTATCGGAATAGACTGCAAAACTGTAGTGATGAAGCATGGAGGCTCTCTTAGAGAGGTAAATAGGATACATATTACGAGAATTAGAAGAAAACGGGAAGAGAAGAAAAAAGGAATGAAGAACATGAATCTGAAGAGGAAGAGATGGGGAGACAATTTTAACCGAATTAATGAAGATGATAAATTCGAAAGAGAAATTTTTTTTAAAGAGACAATAGGTTGCACTCTCCACCCCAACCAGCCTAGAATCCTGGTCCTTTCGCTTGTTAGGCGAGTGCTTAACCAGTTAGCTAAGGAGACTAAAAAAGTTGATTTATCTACTGTTTAATTAATAAAACAAAAGATTCTTAATCCTTACCATGCTAAAAAACAGCTATTTATGCCTTTTAAAATCATTGGAGAATGAATAAATTTATTGAATTAAAAGTTTAAGATTCCCTAAATGTGGTGCAAAAATAGACTCACTTCATAAAAAAAAAAAAATATAAAAAATATAATTAAAGTGAATGATAATTTACTCATAATTGTACATAATGTTGAAGTAATATTTTTCCCTAACCTGTAATAAAATTTATTGTAATTCGGAATATAATTAACCTATTTCTAAACGGAAACATTGTTTTAATTATATTTAGTAAGAATTAAATGGCTATCCATTAACTATTTATAATAATTTTGAATTGTGAATTTCGAAAGCAGTGGAAGTTTATCACCTGGTCCTTTTACAAGTTATTGGAGTTTTGAAGAATTCTAATATTTGTAGCCATACTACTGAATCTCCTACTTGGTGTCGTTTCTATTTTTCGTTTATCTACTATTGCTCTTTATAATAGCATTTCTTTTGTTCTTTCTGGAGTACCTTTTTTTGGGAATTTATTATGCTATATTTTCATGTTTAAGCATGTGTCTTTTTAAGTTTCCTTTCTGATTACACTCATAGTCACACTCAGAACATTTAAATAATTTTATATTTTGATTCGTTTCTTTCCCCTCCTCCGAAGGGAGGTATTTATCCCTCATCCGGGTCCAAACCTCAGACCTAAGGATGAGGGATTTTGTTTATCCCCCAGCACCCCTGAACATGTGCCTGAAGTGCGTAGAATGGCACCCCATATCTTCCGCGGAGTTCACATGGATTCCCCCCAAGGCAGGGACAACTCGCTTCATATTTGATGCGTAAGCATGTGTGTTTTCAAGCTACCTTTGTATTTACACTCATAGTTACACTCAGAACATTTAAATAATTTTATATTTTGATGTGTAACCATGTGTGCTTTTAAGTTTCCTTTATGATTATCATAGCCACACTGAGAACACTTAAATAATTTTATATTTTTATGTTTAAGCATGTGTAATCTCAAGCTTCCTTTGTGATTACACTCATAGCAACACTCAGAACATTTAAATATATTTTCATGTTTAAGCATGTGTAATCTTAAGCTTCTTTTCTCGTTACACTCATAGCCACAGTCAGAACATTTAAATAATTTTATATTTTGATGCGTAAGCATGTGCATTTTTAAGTTTCCTTTATGATTACACTCATAGCCACACTCAGAACATTTAAATAATTTTATATTTTGATGCGTAAGCATGTGTGTTTTTAAGCTTCCTTTGTACTTACACTCACAGCCACACTCGGAACATTTAAATAATTTTATATTTTGATGCGTAAGCATGTGTGTTTTCAAGCTACCTTTGTACTTACACTCATAGTTACAATCAGAACATTTAAATAATTTTGTATTTTGATGAATAAGCATATGTGTTTTTAAGTTTCCTTTCTGATTACACTCATAGGCACACTCAGAACATTTAAATAATTTTATATTTTCATGTTTATTAAGCATGTGTAATCTTAAGCATTTTTTCTCATTACACTCATAGTCACACTCAGAACATTTAAATAATTTTATATTTTGATGCCTAAGCATGTGTGTTTTTAAGTATCCTTTATGATTACACTCATAATCACACTCAGAACATCTAAATAATTTTATATTTTGATGCGTACGCATGTGGATTTTTAAGTTTCCTTTAAGATTACACTCATAGCCACACTCAGAACACTTAAATAATTTTATATTTCCATGTTTAAGCGTGTGTAATATTAAGCTTCTTTTCTCATTACATTCATAGCAACATTCAAAACATTTAAATAATTTAATATTTTGATGCGTACGCATGTGTCTTTTTAAGCTTTCTTTGTGATTATACTCATAGCCGCACTCAGAACATTTAAATAATTTAGTATTTTTGTGAATTAGCAGATGATGAGAGCTTAAGTCTGATTTAAGATTGCTTTCATAATTACAATGGGCACATTTATACTTTCTTTTATGCAAATTCAGATGACTTTTCAAGTCTTTATTACTTTTAAAATTTAAATTACAATATTTGCAACAGAGGTTTTGACAATTATTTTTGCTAATCTTTTTTTCACACATACTGACGTTGAGTAAGCTTTTGAAAGTTCCTTTTCAATTGTGGAACCTTTTTCTCCTGACCGAAAATTGCTAATAAGGGTCTGTTTGAAACAAAAATAAAAATAAAATTATATGAATGTAAAAGAAAATTCGAATAATTTCACACAAACCTTATTAAAACATTTCCCAACAGCTGAATATCAAAATTTATGAGTGTAAGAACAAAGAACAAAAATTGATCTCAACATTTATTCACTTCATTTATATTTAGATTCAGAACAAAATTTTAAGAAAAAATTCCAAAAAACAAACAATAATATATATATATATATATATATATATATATAATATATTATATATATATATATATATTATATATTGATATATATATATATATATATATAGATATATATATATATATATAATTAATATATATATATATATATATATAGTATATATTATATATATTATATATATAGAGAGAGAGAGAGAGAGAGATAACGAGAGAGATTAGAGTTTGGAGACGAGGAGAGAGAGAGAGAGAAGAGAGAGAGAGAGAGCAGAGAGAGAGAGAGAGAGAGAGAGAGAGAGGAGAGAGAGAGAGAGAGAGAGAGAGAAGAGAGAGAGAGAGAGAGAGAGAAGAGAAGAGAGAGAGAGAGAGAGAGAGAGAGAGAGAGTAGAGAGAGAGAGGAGAGAGAGAAGAGAGAGAGAGAGGAGAGAAGAGAGAAGAGAGAGAGAGAGAGAGAGAGAGAAGAGAGAGAGAGAGAGAGAGAGAGAGTGAGAGAGAGAGAAGAGAGAGAGAAGAGAGAGAAGAGAGAAGAGATAGAGGAGAGAGAGAGACGAGAGAGAGAGAAGAGAGAGTAGAGAGAGAGAGAAGGAGCAGAGAGAGAGAGAGAGAGGAGAGAGAGAGTGAGAGAGAGAGAGAGAGAGGAGAGAGAAGAAGAGAGAGAGAGAGAGAGAGAGAGAGGAGAGAGAGAGAGAGAGAGAACACGCATACTCGAATTTATAGAAATTACTCCCATTTTTTTTAGTGGTGCACTTTTCTCTTTGCGTTCATATTCTTTACACACTCATCTCCAGGCAACATTACTACTGACCACCGTTTATCTACATAGACATATACACAGTTGAATAAGTACACACCCCTCTCTAGATAACACGTTTACAGACAATCCCTACTACTATATCCGTGTTGGGGAGAAAGATTGCCCACATCGTATGTCCTGCCTGTCGTAGGAGCGACTAAGGGACGGTGATAGTTGGGTTGGCTGCCTACTACCATCTATTTCTTGCCAGGAATCTAATGCATGCCTCGGAGAGGTCGTGATCGCCGTAAATGGCCCTTCTATCTTTCGGCGAAATTGTATGAATCGTATGGGACATGGAATGTCAGAGAATGTATGTTGAGGGAAGAGGAGAGAGGTGATGGCATGTATTTAAAAGGGCAAATTGATTTGCTAGCTGTGACTGAAACAAAGATGAAAATGAGTGGTGTGGAAATTGAGTGGTGTCGTGTGAAATGTGTGTGTGTGGGTGTGGAAAATGAATGAGAGAGAGAGAAGGAGTGCAATTTTATGAGTGACCTGTCGTACAAAGCTATGGTAGACTTGGTGTGTGAGTCTAGAATTCTAATGTTAAATTTAAGTTTTGAAAAGTCAGGTATGTGTGGTTGTACGTATGGTCCATCTGAGGGAAACGTGAAGAGAGACGAATTTTTTGGATAATCTGAATGATGTTCGGGATGGGGATGAGTAGAGGTTTCAGATTGATAGTTTTGGAGGACCTGAATGGTTGGATAGTGATCAAAAAAGGGATTGTTATAAACAGGTTTTGGGGTGGCGCGGGAGAAAATGAGAATGGTAGGAAGGTTGATTGATTTCTAGTGAAAAGAGAGGGTATGTGTGTAAGTAATACTTTCTAAAAACACAAGAGCATCCATAAGTATACTAGAGTTGGTGTAGGTAGAGGATGTATTGAAGTGAAAAGTATGATTGATTTAGTGTGCGTGAAGAAGGAGATGATTGAAGTATGTGTGGGATGACTTAAATTCAGTTAGGCGTTAGAAGCGAGTATCGATCCATTATGTTGTTCTATGTAAAATGAGTTAGTGGGGGCTTGGATGAGAGGAAGTGATACGAAAGGAAGTAAGTAAATGTGAGCGAGTGCAGAAGTAAGTGAACAAAGACAATAAGGTTAAGGTATGTAAGAGCGCTCGCTAGTTAAACGTTGAATGTTGAACAAATTGATACTGAAAACAAATTCGGGGTAAATGAAGAAGCAATTGTTAGTAGTGCAAAGAAGTATGTGGGATATGCTAAATAGAAGAATGTTAACAGTCAGTGATGGAATGAAGAGGTGATGAAAGCGGTTAAGGTAAAAAAGAAGCGTGGATTGAATGTACTAAAAGCAAATGATGACGACTCAAAAGAAAGATGCTTGGAATATATATAAAGGGAAGGAAAAAAAGAAATACTAAAAGGTTTATACGTAGGAGAAAACAAGAGTAATGAACAGTTGGAAGGAGATGAATGAGGACTTACAAGGGAATGCGAAAGCTCCTTCTGGAAGGAAGCGCGGAAAGTTAAGAATGAGAATAAGGGAATCGCTTAGAATAATGAATTAGGATGGTGCTTTCGTACTTATGAAATGGGTGTGAGAGGAGTGTGGAAGAACACTTCGAAATCTGCACAATATTAACAATAATGAAGAGGTGATGCTGAATGTGTGTGGGTTTGATGGTGCAAGAAGGAATAGGTATTTTGCGGGATGAGGTTTATTAGTAATGAGAGGTAATTGTAGAGTGAAAAAGTGAAGAATGGTAAATCTGCAGTATAGATGGCAAATTACTGATGAAATGATCAAGAACGGAGGCGAGCTTGTGATTGATTGGATTGGAAGTTGTAATAAAGCCGTTTATAGAGGGTATAGTCAAGGATTGAGGAGAAGCGTAATAGTACAATTTATATAAGGGTAAAGGGAGAAAAGGGAACTGTAGAAAATTATAGGGGAATAAGTTTATGAGTGTTGTAGAGGTATATGCTGGTATTTTGTCGAAAGAGTGCGTCGATGACTGAAGGATTGATTGGTGAAGACAAGGTGAGTTTAGAGTGGTAGAGATGTGTGGATCAAATTTTTGTACATTGAAACAAATGATTGAGAAAAATAGCGAGAAGAAGAATAAATTGTTTTAGGTTGTATGGATTGCGTATGATAGATAGAGTTAATAGGGAAGGTTTATGGAGGTGTTAGTGATAATATAGTGTTGGTGGCTTATGAATGGAATCAAAAAGTATGTATGACAAAGTGAAGGCGTGTGAGAATAAAATGGTGTCAATGGTGATTGTAGGATTAATAGCGGAGAACAGGGTTGTGTTATTCTCCCTGGTATCAATTTGTATTGGATTGGGTATGAAAGAATTCGAGGTGCGGATGGCAGGAAATGGTGTTAGAATGGTGGAGATGAGATGAGTGGAGGTTGCCCTACCTATTATATGCGGAGCGGATGTTCTGTGTGGCGAATCTGAGAATTTGAGAGGTAGAGAGATTGGCAGGTGTGTAAAAGGAGGGGCTGAAAAGTAACGGGATAGAGTAGCGTTATGGTTTTTGTGGGAAGTTTTAAAGGGGGGGGGGGGACACTCCTCATTGTGAAGTTATGTTAGATGTGTGCAGCAGCTGGAAACAAGTGTCTAGTTTAAATATTTAGGGTATAATGTTGGATGAGAAGGGAAAACGGACGATGCAGAGTGTATTAGGAAAGTTGTGCAATGGCAGGAAGGTTGCTGTGCAAATTAAATCGTGTGTGAATGTAAGGACTAAGTCTTGATTTGCTAGGTCTTACATGAGGGTATGTGTAATACCTGGGTTATTGTATAGTAGTGAGGACTATGCGTCTGGAATAAGAAGTATAGATCTAAAAGTTCAATGCGTTCAGATGGACAACCTTAGGGGTGTGCCTAGGTGTGAGAAGAATGATAAATGAGGAATGAACTTATTAGAGAGTATTGTGGTGTGAAGAAAGCGGGTAAATGAGAGAATAATAAATGAAAGTGAGCATGGTTGGTCATATAGAAAGGATAAAGATAGTCGGCTGGTTAAGCGGATTTATAGTGGAGTGTGCTGGGAATCGACCGGCTGGCAGACCGAAGAAAAAGTGGATTGAATCAGTAATCGAATGTTTGAGGAGAGAATTGTGAGTTTGGTAGAGGCGAGAAGAAAGGTTATAACAGGAGTGAATTGGCGGGGATTGTGCAGGGTATGGTTGTGCCCACCTGGGCCAAAGGGATGAAACCCTTACATTGACGATCTACCATAGTGAGTTTCCATCGCTGTTTGTCCCATGAAGCTTTAGGGCGGATTTTCTGACTGCAAGAGTTCTCACTAATAATGGTACTGAGGGGCGGTAAGCTGGGCTTTCTTTTCGACTTATGTCATGTTCTTCTACTGTTTTCTTTTCCGATGCTCGTGACGCACCTTACTCCCATTCTTGGAAAATATAAAGGAAGATAAGAAAGAAAGAAAGAAAATATATTAATATAATATATATATATATATATATATATATATTATATATAATATAATATATATTATATATATATATATATATATATATTATATATATAATAATATATATATAATTATATATATATATATATATATATAATATATATAATTATTGTTTTAATATATCCAAATTTCTTAATATTGTTCAAATTAATGGCAAAAAATGCCGATGACGGATGAAATCAATCGTCCCATCCACTTAAATATATATATACGTACTATATATATATATATATATATAAATAATATATATATATATATAGATATATATTATATATATTATATAGATATATATTATATATATATATATATATATATATATATATAATTATATATACGGTATATATATATAGTATAATATAATATATAAATAACTATTATATATATAAATTATATTTATATATATATATATATATATATTATATATATATATATATATATATATATATATAATATATATATATATATATATATATTATATATATATATATATATATATACATATACGGTAATATAATATATATATATATATATATATATTATATATATATATATATATATAGGTATTATATAATATATATATATATATATATATATATATATATATATATATATATATATATATAATATAATATTATATTATATATAATATATATATATATATATATATATTATCAGGCTGGGTTCAGTACAAGTACTTGTACTTAAGTACATTTTTGAGTACTTGTACTTGCAGTTCTAAAAACCAGTACTTGTACTTGAGCCTTTTGTACTTGGTACTTGTGCTTGTACTTGCAGTTTCTAAAACATTTTTAACTTGCCGAATATTTTTTATTTTATTTTTATCATTTTTCATACGTATTGATATTATTATTCTAATATTATCCTAAATAAATTTCTATTTCTGGAATATAAAGTATGCACTTATATATATATATAATATATATATATAATATATATATAGATATATAATATATATATTATATATATATATATATATATATATATATATATATTTATATATTTATATATATATATTATATATTCTTTCTTTCTTCATTCTTCCTCTTTGCCCCAAGATTGGGGGTAAGCTGCGCTACAAAGCATCGGAAAAGAAAACAGTAGAAGAAAACATGACAAACGTCGAAAAGAAAGCCCAGCCTTACCGCCCCCTCGTACTCCATTAATTAGTTGAAGCCTCGTCA
>JABUQX010067883.1:12500-22500 GCA_015478945.1 Trachelipus rathkii
TTCAATCCAGCACCCCTGTCCATCCGTGACTCTATGATCTACGTTGATCTATTGATTCAAGTCACATTTTCGAGTATCATTTTGGAATAAACAATAACATAAAAACCTTCTTTCATACACTGATCTCAGTGAATATATGCTAACGTAACAGTTTTCAAAATTAATAAAGCTTACTTAGCCTCATCTGAACTATGAATATAATACACAACGACAACCTCTGCTGCGCCTTAAACATGAATAACTGTTAACATTAACAAAGTTCCAACTTAACAACAGTAAAGTTTAACTAACATAGCATCCAAGACGTAATCCTATCACACTTTTGTCAAGCATTATCTCTAACATAACAATGGTAATTTTATATTAACATGGTAATATTTAACTAAAATTTATCACAATATTCTGTCTAATTATTATACTGACAACGAATATACTCTAAGCGTAATAGGTTTCCCACATCAATTAAATGCTAACATGGCGGTAAACATGAACTAAGAAAATAATGTACTAAGACAAACCTAACACAACTTACACACGGATAAACTGTTAACATTAACACAGTCCACACTTAACACCAGTAAAAGTAACTACACTGGCATTGCAAAACGTAACCTATTCTTACTTTTTCAAGGATATCTCTACCATATTAACGTTAATCTTACACTGACACAGTAAACATTTAGCAAAAAATTATCACACACAGCATTGGTTAATTATCATACTGATTAAGAGTATACTCTAACGTAACAAGTTTCCACATCAATGAAGCTAGCATGCGTAACATGAAAATAAGAAAATAATGGTCACAACAGACAAACCTAACACAACTTACAAACGAAATAAACTGTTAACATTAATAAAGTTCCAACACTTAACATCAGTAAAGTAACTACATAACATTTGAAAAACCGTAACTTATCTTCACACATGATCAAGCATGGCTCTAACAATAACAATGTAATTTTAAACATTTAACATGGTAAATATTTAAACGCAAAATTACCATAACCTAGTTAATTATCAACTAAGACCATGCGAAGTAACAATGCTACGTAACAAAGTTTTTCGCTTTAATAAAGCCAACAGTAACATTGCTAGAACTAAGAATATAATATACAACGACAAATCTAACACATCTTAACCAAGAATAAACTGCTAACATTAACAATGGTCCAAACTTATCATCAGTAAAAAGTAACTAACAAGGCTCAACAAAAAACAATAATTCCAATTTACACCTTTATCAAACATATCATCAACATGTCAATGTTAATTTTACATTAACATAGTAATATTACAAAATTTGGCATAACCGTACCTAACCAGCATAATACCTAATTTGTAAAGACAAACAACGTAAAGTTTTACCCTCTGTAAAGCAAAACTATGAACATACATACTTAAACACAACAACCAGACGAAATAAACAGCTATCATTAACAATTTAGTCAATAAAGCGAACATACCGAGGGAAGTAAAAACAAGTTTTCAATTTTATAACATATAATTTTCATTGAAAACAGCGTTAAATAAATACATAAAACTATAACTACATAAAAAACTAAGTTTATTTTAAATATATTAATTCATCTGATCAGCAAACATAGGATTCAAGTTGGGTAAGCCCTATATATCTCTCTAAAGATTCAACATCCTTTGAAAGGATGTAAGTATAAATGCATTCCAGCAACACTAAACATTTCGGCATATTTCGATTCAACAGCACATTCTCTCATACAAGAGAGAAGTAAATTCATCCAAGCTGATAGTTATTAATGCCGTCCTGTATACTGTATTATTAGGGGAAACCATATGTTTTCGGTGTAATATCATAGATTACACCATGTGCTATATGTATTAAGTCCTCAGTATGTCCAACATCGTTTAAGATGCGATGTTAATTCGTTTTTTATTTTAAGCAACGCTGTAATATTTTTCAGATGTTCGAACTGTGAATACCTAGACACGTATGTCTGAAGGTAACACAATCGAAGGGTTTCCAGTAGTTGCGTACATCAAGGGTTTTAATATCGTCACACGACGAGAAATACAACGTCTATTCTATTAGAACCTCTCACGTTATCTTTCCAGTTAGATATTTCACTGCTAGTCGATATATCAGATGACACACATTTATCCTCTATCCATCCTGCTGCAATAGTGATAATCTTGATGAACTCTTCAACACAAATGATAAAGGTCTAATTTTTTGAACTCTGGATGGAAAATACAAGCAATGTAGCAGTAGCCATTCGGTTTACAATTAAATATAAATGACACATCCGTTGGGAATAGCGAAGCTCCTCGTGAAGATATCAACAACAGGTGAGGAGATGCGAGGAGATGTCATCGTATCAGCACAGCGAAAAATGCCTACTGACGGAAAATCGTATGTGTATAACCTCTTAAATGTAATGAGATTTCAATTCTTTCAACCCAATCAGAAGAAAGTAAACAAGAATACGACCACGAACGAACCAAAAGGGTATATATTCCCTCGTTAGACAACAACAACAACAACAACAACAACAACAACAACAATCGTGGGTACAAAAATAAAGTTTTTTTATAACTAATCAAGAATATGTGCTAACGTAACATTGTTTTCACATTAATAAGCTAACATAGCATTGACCAGAACTAAGAATATATTGTACAATGGCAAAACCTGACACACCTTACGCACGAATAAACTACTAACATTAACAAAGTTCCATACTTAACGCCAGTAAAGTAACTAGCATTGCGTACAAAAACGTAACTATTCATCTTTTCCCAAGCATATCTCTAACATATTAACCTTAATTTTACATTGACACAGGTAATATTTAACAAAAATTTTATCAGAAAGCCTTGTCTAATTATCAATACAGATCAACGAATAATTGCACACATAACAAAGTTTTAACCAAACTAACATAAAAATAAGTTCTTTGAATAAAATATCATAGTAAATTGTAATAGTTTCCTGATTTTAAAGCAGTAAATCAGTAATCAAACTGTATCCAGCCACCAACCCATCCCTACCCCTCCCTCCATGACCTTTTGATCTATTGATTCATGTCACATTTCGAGTATCATTTTGGATAAACATAACACAAAAATAAGTTCTTTATATACTAACCATCGAATATATGCTAACGTAACAACGTTTTTTTACATAATAAAGCTAACAAAACTTACGATTAAATCTAAGAATATGATGTACATGACAAAACCTAACACACCATAACGTACGAATAAACTACCACATTAAAACAACTCCGCGCTTAACAAACAGTAAACTACATACAACTTCATACAAAACGGTAAACCTATTCCACACTTTTCAAGCATATCTCTAACACATATCAATGTTAATTTACATTAACATCGTAATATTTAACAAAAATTTCGCATAACCATGTCTAAGCAATCATACTGGACAACAAATTAATGCCTAACGTAACAAATTTTTATCATCACATCTTAATATTTAACAAAAATTCTTCATAACCTGTCTAAATATCATAATCCCAAACGAATAATTGCAAACATAACAAAGTTTTAATCAAACATAACATAAAAATAACAAAATTTTTTCCTTGGATAAACATAAAAATAAGTTCTTTTGAATAAAATATCACATTAAAGCGTAATAGTTTTACTGATTTTTTAAAAGCAGTAAATCAGTAAATCAAAAATCCTCCAATCCCTGCAGTTCCCTACGCATCCACCCGCCTATGATCCTATCGACTATGATTCAGGTCATATTTCGAGTATCATTTTGGATCAGCAAACAGGTAAAGACGTATTAATTAGCAAATCCCCTATAGCAAGTGACCGCAATTATCAAATATGTACGCATCTTGAACTATGAATATTGACAGTATGCTTATCAAAAGTGTCACTCGTCTCGATATAACATCACTTTGAACTATGAATAAAACGTAGACATTAGCAAAATTCTCGGGCAAACCTCTAACATCTACTCAACAAAAACTTAACCTAGGCTCGCGTTTCTAACACATCATCGTCAGGTAACAAGTAATATCTTACAAAAAATCATCATTTCTCTACCAAATCAGTGTTAATTTGACCCTGTTCATAGTAATCTGCTTAGTGGTATTTGAGTATAAAGTTGTGGTAATGTGGACGGGAGAAGTTATGGTGGGAGCAGTATACGTTGATGGAAAGATTACGATAGGTCAGATAGGAAAAGGCATACAGGTATGTAATAATGTCGAACAAGAAACATTCTGATAGAAGATCATATACGCGTGAATTATGGGATCCTTTCGGGTGAGACATAAGTGTAGGGGAACCTTTACTAATCGTGGGATTTCAGTCCGGGACCCCTCTAATGGGGGGCCCTAGACACCCTATACGAACTTTTAACCCTCATATTCGAGATCTAACGTCTCGATAACCCTTATACAGGAACCTATGTTGTTGTTATAAACCGACTTATTTATTAACGCGGCAACCGCAGTGGTTCCAGCCACCGGTGCCGAGCAACTCTCAGAACCAATACTAACTATTTCTAGAAATTCAACTCTGAATCCTCTCAAAAATTTCAGCCATTTACGAACACTTCGATTTTTTTAAGGGGGGTGGGTCCCCCCCTTCGGGGGACCAAGGGGACAGACCTCGTCTATGACGAGGTTACGTCACCATCTAACCCCCCTCCAAATTTTAACCCAATACGATAACTCTAACCTCTATAGATATATATCGGAGCCATAGGCTGAGCCGGAGCCGGTGCCTAAAAATCATTTCATAATAATAATAATAATAATAATAATAATAATAATAATAATAATAATAATAATAATAATAATAATAATAATAATAATAATAATAATAATAATAATAATAATAATAATAAGAATAAGAAAAAACTTCAGAGGCTGAACCAGATTCGTTCGAGCTGGCAGAGTCAGAGAGGCATGCTTGCGTTTCGGAGTCGGAGCCGGAGCCGGAGTCGGAGCCGGAGCCGGAGTCGGAGTGCGTAAAAAAACGATTCCTTACAGGAATCGTTTTTCGACTCATAAAAAGATCGATTCCCTACGGGAATCGAATCTTCGACTGTAATAATAAAATAATAATAATATGTGTGTGTGTGCGCTGCGCCATAAAAATAATAAAATTAACATGACAAATCAATTACCTTATCTCAAAAACACGTGTTCTTATCAGTTCTTATCAGCTGACGCTGATAAGAACGAGCAAAGCTCGCATTCCTGAAGTGGCCTCTGAACTCTTAGCATCACTACTCTCGGGAATAAGCCGCATCTTTGATTTATCAAAAAACTGTAATATATATATAATATATATATATATATATATATATATATATATATATATATATATATATATATATATATATATATATATATATATATATATATATATATATATATATATATTATATTATATATATACTCTCTCTCTACATATGTTCCATATATATATATAGTATTATATAATCAGAGGTGACCCTACACTGGGCTGCTCGGACTTGCCCGAGTTGTCATTATAAAAAGATCGATCTTCTTCAAATTTCATAAAGTTGCGATAAAATTCTCTCTCTCTCTTTTTTTTTTTTTTTTTTTTTTTTTTTTTTTTTTTGCGAAAATTGATCATATTGAAGGAAAAAAATTAAATAATACATATAAAAGATTATTTATAATTTGAACAAAAAGTGTAAGAATACTCGCCATTGAATAATGCTATTTTTCAATCGATTATAAAACGTGGCAGGTCCGCTTCTGCAAACGAGCGGACAGAAAATTTAAAGACAGTTTACAATATACTCTATAAAAAATAATATTTTAACAAACAATATTTAATAAAATAAATAAAAATAATAAAAATTAATAAAATACTAATAATAAATTAAATAGTAATATAGTAATATAAAAAATAATAAAAGAGTAATTAAAAAAAAACAACGAAATATATTTAATAGCTAACTATAAAATCAATTTTCTATCGAAGAAAATTTTTAATATATAATGTGAATATTTTTGCTCTCTCTCTCTCTCTCTCTCTCTCTCTCTCTCTCTCTCTCTCTCTCTCTCTCTCTCTCTCTCTCTCTCTCTCTCTCTCTCTCTCTCTCTCTCTCTCTCTCTCTCTCTCTCTCTCTCTCTCTCTCTCTCTCTCTCTCTCTCTCTCTCTCTCTCTCTCTCTATATATATATATATATATATATATATATATATAATATATATATATATATATAATATATTATTATATATAATATATATATATATATATATATATTATATTATAATATATATTATATATAAGAGAGAGGAGAGAGAGAGAGAGAAGAGAGAGAGTAGTAAAAGTTACTGGATTCTCCAATTATATATATATATTATATAGTATATATATATATATATATATATATATATATATATATATATATATATATATATATATAATATATTTGCTTATTATAACTGATGAAAATATATTATATATATATAAGTATATATATATATATTATTTTTTATTATTTAACTTATATATATATTTTTTATGTTAGTAGCACATCACCATTTAATTCCAATGGCTCGCAAGGTGGTATTCTTGTTGGGATGTTTTTGATCTTGATTTAGATAAATATTCTACCAACTCTATCCTCAATTATTAGGAATAATGATAAAAAAAATAAAAATGAATACGAAATACAAAAAACTGATTTATCCAAGAGGTGAAGCTCCGTTTTCTCTTTCCACACATGTCTATCCGACACACCAAGATAAGAGACGAGATTTTTCTCTCTTGATTGTTTTCGGAGACTATTTAGATAGAGAATACGGAGCTTCACTCTTGGTTTTTTGATTTTTATTATTTTTTTAACTTATTCGCTATCTAATATTGTAGTCTTAAATTCTATCAAAGGAAATGTGAAAAAATTTTTATGAATCATTTTTATTTAGATCTTCCCAGTAGATAATATAATTTAAATGTTTCAAATTTTGTAATTTTAAAATTTGAATGTATATATAATTTTATATATAATATATATATATATTATTATATATATATATAATATTAATATATATATATATATATATATATATTATATATATATATATATTTAATATATTATATATATATATATTATATTATATATTATATTATATATTATTATAATATATATATATATATATATATAATATATATATATATATAATATTGGTATTATATATATATATATATATATCATATATAATATATATATATATTAGAGGTATATATTATATATATAATATATATATATATATATAAATATATCTATATATATATATATATATGTATATAATATATATATTATATATATAGTATATATATTACTTAGTATCATGCTTCATTTTGAGTTGTAACCCTTCTCACTAATACATATTACCTTATACCACTTATCCATTCTCCTATCATTTTATTCTAAGCAGGGTTGGCATTACAAAAACCCACCACCCAAAAACCCACCCAAAAGCCCACCTAATAAACCCAAAAGCCCAGTTGAATTTTTTTTTTTTTTTTTTTAACAGATTTTAGGCTATTATTTTCCAACAATTTGAAAGTATTTTTAAAAAATTACTAATATGCAATAATAACAACTATGTTATGTTTCATTATTAGTGAACCTAGTTGCGTTTTATTTCAAGATTTTTTACTGATATACCCTTTAAATATTTGAAATAAAATATAAATAAAAAATATAATTTTTAAAACTTTATTTAAAAAAAGCACAAATGAATGTATCTTTAAATTTTATTTACTAGAAAATAATAACTAGATTTTCATTAAATAAAAATTATAAACAATTTTTCCAGTAAATAAAAGAAGTCAAAAATTCCCTTCCTCTTTGGTTATAAAATTTAATAGAATATATTTTTGGAATTTCCATTATTTTATAATTTAGTATAGTATGTAATAAGTAAAAAACTTATTTGTAACAGGATTGATTAAAGTTAGTGAATGAATCGCATTTTTTCCAAAATCTTATTTCACAGTAACTATGAGGATGTCCAAGCTGTCTTAGATATTTATATATCCTTACAAGTTTTTGAGCTTTTTCTGACCCAAGTCTATTTCGAACTTTTGACCAAACAAGACCAAAAGTAGAGAAAATTCTTTCAATTGCTCCAGAACTGGCAAGGCATGATGTAATGGTACCAAAAACTGGCAAAGACCTCATCTGGTAACTTTTCTTTATGAGTACATTTTTCAATTTAATATCCATGACATTTCACCATTTATCTGGACTTAACTGTGACACCAGTGATTCTTCGAACATATGGGCTGGGAAAACAGTTTTAACTTTTACCTGTAAGTCATTAGTCCACTAAGGTATTCAGGATAATTTTCTGAATAAATTAATTTAAGTTACATTATGTTCTTCAAGGAGCTGACCTAAATGTTGAACTTAAAATAGACTCTAGATAAGAGATAATATAATAACTTGAAAACTTTTCCCAAATATTGATTTGCTAGCTATAGACCTCGCCTTCATAGAAGCCAGGCACAAATAACAACTCAAAATAGCTGGGAAGAACATTTTTCTTTTTCTTTATACAAATAGCTTCATTTTTTTAATGCGTTACAAATTATTTTTATTAAAAATTTCATCACAAAAGTTCCACTATCCTAGTAACATTTCTAGGAGTACTTTTCAAGTTCCTATGAAGAATCAAATAACATATATATATATATATATATATATATATATATATATATATATATATATATTAAGTAATTAAGTAATATATTATCAGAGATAATATATTACTATATATATTACATAATATACATAAAATATAGCATAAATATATCTTTAAATAATAGTATCTATATAATATAATATTCTATATTATAAAAATCTCAATCTAACTTACCTGTCCATGCTTAGCTGGTTGGTTAATTCCTCAATAATATATTTATAACAAACTTCATTTAGAAGAGAAATGTTGGCACAAGACTCCAAGAATTAGTGTTATAGATAATATATTATCTAATTAGTAATTAAGAGATAATATATTACTTAATTACTTTACTTAAGATGAGCCTGTCTTGCCATTACTATCAATAGCCTGTAACAATAGCAATACTATTTACCTTTACAAGTTTAACCAATTAGGCAAAGACATTCATTCAGCAGTCGGAATTGGACAACGCCTGTTACCAATTATGTTTAATTAATTTGTAAATTTTATACCTGTTTATTAATTAATTTGTCAAATAATACAGAAATGACATTTCAAAAAATAAATTCAATTATTGATCAGTTTATTTTGTTCCTCAAAAATAGAAATTTTAAAAAAGCCCAAAAGAGCTCAATAAAAACCCAAAAAATTAAACATAAAAATTGGCTGTTTTTTTTTGGGGGGGGGTCCAACTCCGGGGTTTTCCAACCCTGATTCTAACCAGGCTTCTATACCATCTCAGTATTTCTTTATTTCTACCAATCTTGTATCCTATAAGCAAATAACCCTTATTTTTCCATTTCTGATCCTGTCACTTCTCTTCACCCTACAGATATTTTCAAGCCTTTCATTTACAAAACTAAAATTCTTCTTTTCAACTTTTAATTTAATTCCCATATAAATGAATTTAATTTCCATAATCTGTACAAGCATTGACTGAACTACAATCAAATTAAATTCAATGTTACCGTTCCTAAATAAATATTTTCCTCTTTCCATAATTCTCTAAGATTGCTCAATACTTTTTCACCCTCCGAAAACCTACAGTCAATCTCTTGTTTTGTCCCTTCGATGGCTCCAATATCCATCCCTAAGTACCTAAAGACTGAAAATTCTGTTAGGATATCCCCATTCACTTTTATTTCACACACATAAAAACACCCACACACCTATTCATACACACACCTGCACACACACACACACACACACACACACACACACATATATACATCATATATATAATATATATATATATATATAATATATATATATATATATATATTTTATATATATATATATATATA
>JABUQX010067883.1:25000-28802 GCA_015478945.1 Trachelipus rathkii
TGGATATGTTAGACTTTGATAAGTTCATTGGCCGAAATTGCATCTGACATCTTCATTCACCTTCAAGGAATCACCCACCATAGGAACCAGTCGAAAAAAACCTGAAGAAGGGGGGGGTAACCAAGGTTTCAAATCGAAGGGATGCAAGATATTCAAATTTGCAAAATCTGTGAAAGAGGAGATGCAGGCTCAACGACACATGGGAGATGCTGCCTAAGCAAGCAGAATCCTTCCAGTCGGTATTGGCATGAACAATGACGGCCAAGGTTTCCATTATTTGTCTGTGGCTTGCAAGAAAATGAATTATCCACCCCCTCGCTCACTCAGTCGAAAAACGAGCGTATTTTAGGTAGGTGGGAATGTAAACACCCCCAAAAAGAAACAGGATCTCGCCAGATACTATGAAAGCTTAATGTTTTTGCATCCCAATTTGAGAATTTTTGAATTTGAGTAGTTAATGATATCTATCTTTATCTTAAAGGAGTTATATTATTATTTATGTTCATGTTTGATGTAATAGCGTTTTTTATGCCCATATTTGTCTTTTCAGCGCATGATTAATGAGCGACTCTCCTTCCATTTATATTTTTAGTTCTTTAACAATAGTTAATAAAGAATCTTCTTGTAAATTTAATCATGTTAATATAAAAGCTAGTAAGCCTTAAACTTTGTTAATGCTTACTGGAAAATGTAGATGGAATATTTTTTGAATAAACAGCAAAAAACATTACAAAAAAGTTTATTAATATTATAATTCTGGCGTTTATTTATCTCCTTAAAGCATACATATTTTATATTTATTAAAAAAATGATCTGGGCACTACCAAATATGAAAATAAATGACAATATTGGCTGTCAAAGTGTACAGCGGAATGCAATCCTGAGTATGCCTTAGCAGTACAACAAAATGTTTCTATATCTTAAATTACTGTGTATTTATTATAGTATCAATTAATAAGCATATCGGGTATCGGTATCGGGCACCTTAAAAAAATAAGCAGTATCGGTACGGCCTACCTTTTCTTAAGTACTGTACAATCCCAATACTATAACATATATATATATATATACTCTATACATACTATACTTATATTCATGATATCACTCATATATACTAGATACCTATATATATAACGCTATTACTAATATATCGTATATATATATTCATATATACTCATACTATATATATATACTATAATATATATACTATATAATATATAGTATAGTATATATATTATATAATTATATATATAATCATAATATTATATATATTTTAGCATATATATAATATATAGTATATATATTATATAGTACTATATATATATACTAATACTATAATATCATCATCATTAGTCGGATGTCGCGCGGATATCCGCGCAATTAACTATATTCCGGTTATCCTGGCCTAATCCCGTGCCAAGATTCTTTGATCCTAATCCGGATATTCGCCGGAGTATCGATTGTTATCCGGGCCGGATAACCGGATAATTACTTTCCTAGAAGGTTCTTCGAACACATTCGAAAATATTAACAAAAATTTGCAAAAAATTATTATATATATATATACTTCATATATAGCTAGTATATTATCATAGTATATACGATATTATAATATATGATATATAATTACTATATGAGATATTTATATATTCATATATTATATAATATATAATATATATTATATACTATATTATATTATATATATATATATATATAATATAATATAATATAGTATATAGTATATATAATATATATATTATACATATATACGTATATATCTCGCTGTAGACTCTTCGATCTCGTTGCGTGCGGGTACCAACCATGTTAGATGATTATTTTTTATCATTATAATATTTATGGTGGTGACACGTTTCGTAAATTATATTCATTGTAATTTAATTAAGCTTAGAAAAATTTGTGCTAAATAAAAAGACAAAAGACTGTAAAAATTGGTGATTTCAAACTTTATTCATGCATTTAAGCCTTTCAGTATTTTTTGACAAATTTATTAACTCTCACTTATTACAAATCTTTTAATGTTATTACGTAACTCTGCCATGCAAATTTTTTAGCTTTTATTTGTATTACTGATTGGTTGAGAGATTTTTGAACGAAGCGTTTTTGTCTTAAATACTTACCTGGCATACCGAGAACAATAGTTACGCAACTTCAAACCGCCCCGCTTTTCCGTTTTTAGCAATTGTGCCTTCAAAAAAGACCGTTGTCTCAAGTTTCCCGATCGTTTTCGTCAACCCTCTTAGCGCCATATAATCGTAAAAAAAAATGCTTATCAAACGGTAAAGAATTTCTGCTTAATTCTGTAAGGTCTGGGTAATTTTAACACGGGATCTTATTCTATATTACACAAGAACTCAAGTAGGGGTACATTTTTACGCTTTTTGCGGTGCAGGCCTGTTTCTTTATTGACTTTGCGCTAGAGGTTGACGAAGAACGAAACGGCACAACTCAGAGGCATCTTTTTATTTACCCAACAAATGGACCCAAAAACGAAAACGGGACTAAATTAACAGCAAAGAATTAACGATTTTCAGGTGTTGCTGCCAGACGTACAAAGTAAGGGCCAACGTGCTATAAAAATTGTGGACTATAAAGTTTTGGCGCATTCCACTGAAAATTCTACAGAATTTTTTTGATAGTCCTCTTATTGCGGTAATTAAGAAGTTCCGTGAATGATACCCAATGGCATTCCGGCTAACTCCACATCGTAAGTTCGCGGCTTATCCATCACCTTGTCAACATTTTATGTGCGAGAACCCGACGAATCGGGTATCTGCTAGCCGGTCTAGGGAGCTCGAGATTCAGCTTCCCCGCAGTGTACATGTCGGACTGTTTACCAACCAATACTTAAGTCATTTTGATCTTCCAGAGCTGGTGGCGGAATGATCATAAGGCTACCACTTTTTTCTTATATAAACAATTTATTTCTTTTCCAAGCTTCACGGTCTTTAAAATTAGGAAATTAATTCAAATGGCACAATTATAAATTTAATATACTCTTTTTCCACTGGCCATTTGTAATATTCTATGTAGGTATTCGCTGTAACATTGTGCTTGCCTCGTGTTATTATCAACACAATATTATTTCCATTATCCATATTTTCCAATGTAAGTCAGGATTAAAACCAAAAACACCCAGTTCTAGCTTACATACCTTTCTACATTCTCAATCCAGAATTGTCTACCACACCTAAGTTGTTATATAAGGTAGCTATAGTCTTAGAATTATAAGTTAACGAGTACAAAAAAAAATACAAATAAAAATATATATATCTCAATGGATATGGGAGTAACCTTCATCAACTAATATCATAACTCATTGGAAGCAAAACATCAAGTTCAATAATAATAATAATAATAATAATAATAATAATAATAATAATAATAATAATAATAATACCTCCTTTAAATTCCGGGTTGTCATAATGAATTTCAAGTAAGAAATAAGTTGCTCCACCGTAATCTTCGCCCACCGGGTAACCAACATGATCAGGTAGGAACTCGCCTAGATTGGTAAAGGTGTAAATTTTTAAAAAATATCAATCATAAAATTAAAAGCTTATAAACAAATAAATTAAAATAGCATCAAAACAACATTAAAAAATGACATCAAAAGTAGCTGACAACTACGAAATTCACTGTACAAAATCGACTAAAATTATCCTTACAACTCCAATGGCCCCATGAGACAATAAGTATTCTATATGCATTCCATTCAATGTATTACAACCTAATATAAAAACCAATGACCCATGGCACAGTATGTATTGCACATGCATTTTAT
>JABUQX010067884.1:0-50000 GCA_015478945.1 Trachelipus rathkii
TACCACACTGAAGGGGAGCCCGCCACCCGCTCTGTAGTACAAAAAAAAAAAAAAAAAATCCACGAGAAGCCCTAAACAAATCTTATCAGAAGGCTGAAATTTAGGAAGAGGATTCAGAGTTGAATTTCTAGAATACCCTGATATCGTGAATCACGTCTGAGGAGTTGGCTCCGGCCTCGGTGCTGGAGCCACTGCGGTGCCGAGTTAAATAAAACAGTTCAGACATATAACAACAGATTTTATAGGCGTGTGTTATATATTAGGTTATAGAGGAACCGTAGAACTCCGAATATGATGTAGTACATAATATCCGAAAAAAATAATGGGGTGTCTAGGACCCCGATTGATGAGGCACAGCGATCCTTATAGACTGAAAAAAAAAAGAGCACATAGTGCAAAAAAACAAAGCGAGAGAATACGATAAAGTAGACCCCGGAAGGAAGGATGAAAGGATGAATAAAGAAGGAAAGAATGGAGAAGGAATCTGACTCAGAGGAGAGTAAGTGTTGACCAGCCGCCACCCGGTGCCTTGGCTCCCCGCCGTGCGGGGTTGCAGATGTTATTAATTACATAATTGATGTACATGACTAACTGACATCACTTTCCGCCGTGTCTTATACACTCACACCTATGTCTACTCAACGAAGGGTCTGTAGATTTCGAAAATAATTGGTTGTCAGAACCATCAAGAAAAAAATAAATAAATAAATAAATAAGAATTTCTTTTTCTTTTTATGGTTATAACTCAAATTACGTTAAATAGGTCCTAAAGCAGTTAAAGTTCACGCGATAAATCAAAATCCGAACCATCCCCCAACCGTCAATCCCTGACCAGTTCTGGATCTTTTGGATCGATAATGACATATCCTCATTGATGGCTATTGATCTATTGATCTATGATGCCTATCGGTCTGATGGTAAGGCTCAAGATTTTTTTGTGTTACTAAAAATTAGTCATGTGTAACGAATAAACACCCCCTAAATTCACGTTAAATCCAAAGATATAAAATCAAGCCACCACAAACAACCCACTCCACCCAACCCAAGACTAGTAGCAATCAATAAACTCTGCAAAAACTAAATTGATCTCAATATAGAATAACTTCAGTTGATTAAGGTCGAATTTTGGTTTACTAAAATTGACCTATGTTTTAAACGGATACCCTGGAGGAATCTAGGTAAACTCCAGTAAAATCAGAGACCACCTGAATCCTAACCTCCTTACCTAAGTGAGACCAAAGTTCAGCTGTGATGCTATTTGATCTATCTGATCTATTATTAAATCTTACTTGATCTATTGAATTAAGGGTCAAAATTTTTTACGTCAAAAATTGTGCAAGAGTATTTACATCACCCTCAAATCCATTAAAAATTCTCAAGTAAATCTCATGGTCGGAACTACTCAAAGCTCACCCAAACCCATACCCTCACTCTGAAACCAGTTGTGATATAGGAATTGAATCTGGACTGCATGCTAGAATCCTATTTAGGATTCTAATTGGATTCAGTGAGGTTGCAAACTGCCAATACAAAAATTATTGTTACTAAATAAAATTGTATAGAATGTCGTTTTATCAGCTAAACCGAAATCGAGTGGAGAATCAGTATAAATCAATACTGACCATCCCCTCCCCACCCTCCTCCGCTCCTACAAATACCATATAAGAATCTATTTGATGCTATTGAGCTGATGTCGAATCTAATCTGATGTCGATGAAGTGTAACAGTTATAAAGAGGTACAAAATATGTTTGGATATTAAAACTAATGGTAACGAATAGTAAATCTAGGAGTTCATATTAATACCATAAAGATTTACAAAAAAAATACCCAGGATACTCAATAGTAACCGCTTAGCAAATTATTCACACGATTCAGATAACAAAGTCCTTAGCATTAGCAGGATGTCCATACTAGTGAAATAAATGATAAATATAGATGTATATCAGCACAAAACAGGGCCAAAACACTGACCATGCAAAAGCTTAACAAAGCGTTTCCACAAATATGAAAACAGCAAAAACGTAAACGCTAAAACCATAGCACACAGGACGTAAGCTAATCATTCACATTTTAGTCAAAGCAAATATCTACTATACAATAAAACCATGTTAAATTTATATATTAACATGGTAATAATTTAACTAAAATTTTATGCTTTTCACATAGCGTTAAATTATTATACTTTGAAATAACTATTCGTGACTCATAATAAAAAAAACGTAATTAAAAGGTTGTCCACTATCAATAAAGCATAACAATGACGTACAGGAACTTAAGTAAAAAATAATGTTACAAACTAAAAAATTTAACACAACTCACACGAAATAAACTATTAACATTTAACAATAGTTACCAAAAGAACTTTAAACACCAGTAAAGTATAAATCATGAGACAATTCGCATATAGCAAAACGATAAACCTACTCGTTAACTTGTTACCAGAGAGACTACTCATCTACCATAGTGCTAACACGTAAAATAATCTGATACACTGACACAGTAAACATTTAGCAAAAATTTAATCAGCATAATCATTGCCGTAATTAAATCATACTAGCAGGTCCAACGAATATACTCCTAACCGTAACAGGTTTACCACACAATGAAAGCTAACATGATGTAACAGGAACTAAGAAAATATATATATAAATATTTAACAAGAAAAAAAAAATTTAACATAACCGTACTAACCATCATCTGAATACCAGATGGGAAAGTACAGGAACAACGAGTAAAGTCGTTAACCCTCTTAAAGCTAAACTATGAAACATTAAAATACTTAACACACAGACACCAGACCGAACGCATCATACCCAGGAAATTCCTCCTAACAACCTTGTCAAAAGCGAACTTACCGAGGGGAGAGTAAAAACAAGAGTTTTCATTTTGATATAACATATTAATTTTCATTGAAAATAGAACGTTATATAAATACATAAAAACAACGTATTCATTGGGGAAAAAAAAGAAGAGATTCTAGACTTCATCTGTCTCCTGAAGCTAGTGATTCTAATTCAAGAGAAACATCTCCAAGGTGCTTCACACAAACATACAACTCATCTATAAAATTCAACTACCCTTGAAAGCGAATGTAAGATAACTTATAAATGCCTTCAGCAGCTAACTTAAACCTATTTATTTACACATATTATGAATTCACAGACAAGCACTCATTCTCTCATACTAAAAAGAGAAGTAACTTATGTAAGCTTATAAGTAATTTAAAGCCATTCCTGTATACAGTTTTATATATATCGGGAAACCAACAAACACTTTACGATATTGTTAAAATATCATATGGAACAATAGCAACCAATAGAACGATAGAAGCATTAAATCCTCAATGTAAGTCAACATCAGTTAAAGATGAGCCGCAATGTTAGTTATTCGTTATTTGTTTTAAAGCAATGCTGTAATATATTTTACAAGATTTCGAACTGTGAAACACTATACACGTATGATTAACTGAAGGTCACCACAATCGATGGGTTTCCAGTAGTTTGCGTACGATCCAAGGGTATTTAATATCGTCACACCGACGAGAACACCAAGTACCCTTTGCTACTAGGAACCCCTCTCACCGTTAATCTTTTCCGAGGATTAGAATATTTCAACTGCTAGTCGAGTATACAGATGACACACCTTTATCCTCTATCCATCCGCTGCAATATTGATAATCTGATTGAACTCTTCAACACAAATGATAAAGGTATTATTTGAACGCGGCTGATGGAATTACAAGCAATGTTCGGGTATGGAGTCTCTCAATCCGACGTTGGGAATTAAAATGTTAACTATAAATGACACCATGCGGTTGGAAGATACACGAAAGCTCCATTCGTGAAAATATAGACAATCAACAGGTATAAAGAGATGCAGAGGAGTATCTGCCATTTCGTGAGGCCAGCACAGCAAAAATGTTCCTACTGAGGGCGGAATCGTATGCGTTCTAACACCAGAACCCTTAAATGTAGATGAGATTACTTTTCTTATCAACCAATCAGAAGAACAGTAACAGAAATATGACGTACGGAACGAAGCATATCATCACAAAGGAAGCGAATTAGATATTCTCATATAGACAACAACAACAACAAAGCAACAACACAACAACAGACAACCTTACCCTGATAACATAAGTACAAGAAAAGTAAGTCTTTATATATAAGTCAACGAATATTGTGCAAAACCGTAACCCAGTGTTTTTCACATTAATAAAGCTAAGGGGTGTAAGCGTTACCAAAACTAAGAATATAGTGTACAATGGCAAAACCTGACACACCTTACGCAGCGAATAAACTATGTAACAATAACGCAAAACTCCGCCGCGTGGTCATACAACACAGTGACAACAGGACAAGAACATCAACAAAAACGTAACCTATTCACAACTTTTCAAATGGTACTATCTATCTAACCATAATCATTGTAAATTTAACAATTAACATCGTACAATATTAGCAAAAATTTAGCATAACCAAGTCTAAGCACAAAATGGCACACAAATATATTGCTAAGTGTAGAACCTAATGGATACATTCAGGCAAGCTTCGTAATATTTAACACAAAAATTTTCAAAATAAACTCTTAAAATCATCTTCATGAAATCCCAAACGAAACTCGTCAAGCGAGAATAAAAAGTATAACTACTAAACATCTTAAAAAATTAAAATTTTTCTCTCTCTGAAAGATAACATAAAAATAAAGTTTCTCTCTCAATAACATATCACAGTAAAGCGTAATAGGTTTACTGATTTTAAGCAGTAAATCCAGCTAAAATTCAGAAATCAAACCCAGCGCATCTTCGAAGGGTTTGTAAGCTGGCTTTGGGGCCTCAGCCCGAAATGGACTGAGGGCACTTACCCTCCATTCGGCAGGGGTAATGCTACGCTGTAACACCCCTTCGGTGAATCCCACCCATCTCAAGTAATTCACATATTCACTTTCTGAAGGGGCGCATCCCCACCCTGGGTATTTTCTCTCGGGTAAAAAAAAGGTGGTGTGATATTAAGCAATAGTAACTCTTGGTACCAAAGCCTAGTTTATTCGTAAGTTAGTTACGTTTATGCTTAAATATTACTATGGACACGGGGTGAATTAACACTGGATTATGGTTAGAGAAAGATGAGTTTTGTAATAGATTAATACCCGTGTTAACCTGTAACGGTATATGATGTGTTAAGAGAAACGTGAGAGTCAAACATAGGTTACTTGTTTGTGAGTAATGTAGCGTCCTGACCCGAGAATTTTTAGCTAGATGTCTAGGTTCCGGATACTCATAGTTCACAATGATGTTTTACTTGAGAAGTGTGACACTTTGATAGGAATGATAGTGTCAACCTTACATAAGTTTCCGAGAATAGCGGTGTATTCCTATTGATAGACGTTTGAGGTCAACTTTGGTTATAGGATCTAGTTAGACTAATACGTATTTCCTGGCTGAACCAATGATACGTCGAAAATGGATGACCGGAATCCAAAGTAGCCGTCGATTAGATCAAGGACGGGCTGAGATGGGTAAGTGGGACTCAGGACTATGGAGGTATATAGTTTTGATATTTACAGAATTTACTGATTTTACTAGGCTTTAAAATTCTAGTAAACTATTACGCGTTTACAGTAGGATATTTTAATTACAAAGAACTTATTTTATAGTATATGTCAGGATAGGAATTTGACTATTACATACGTTAAATGTTTGGTATTAAAAAACTTTGTTATAGGGGCTTATGCATAATTCAGAGTGGGATTATGATAATTTAGATTTGAAGGTTATGAGGTGAAATTTTTGTTTACATCTTATAAGAAGTTAAATGTAAAAAAAAATGTATAACAGAATTACGAATGTAAAAAGTTTACTAACAAAAAACATATATAGCAAAACAAAATAAAAGAAATGTCAGTATGATGCATTGGAAATAATAGGATTTATGCCATAAATTTTATGAATTAAATATTACGATGTAATAGTAAAATATAACACACCATATAGAATAGAATTCGAGATAATGTTGAAAAAGTGTGAATAGGTTACGTTTTGTAATGAAGTCGTCTTGTTAGTTTACTGATTGTATAAGACGCGGCAGTTTTAAATGTTAATAGTTTATCGTGCGGTAAGTGTGTCAGGTTGCCATTTACAATATATTCTTAGTTCTGGTTCATGCTATGTTAGCTTTATTAATGTGAAAACCCAATTGTTACGTTAGCGCATATTCGTTGAATTAGCTACATAAGACAGACTTATTTTCCTGTACATGTTTATTGTTGTCTGATTGTATGTTGTCGTGTTGGTTGTTGTCTTAACGAGAATATATACCCTTTTGAAATGATATGGTTCTTCATTCGTACGTCGAAATTTTGTTTACTTTCTTCTGATTCTTGTCTGAAAGAAAGAATCTCATTACATATAAGGGATGTTTATACACGCATCACGATTCCGGTCGTAGAACATTTTTCGCTGTGCTTTGGTACGATTGGCACTCTACCTTTCGCATCCTACATAGAACCTGTTGTTTGATTGATTTTTACAAGAGGAGCCTTCTGTAAATTCACAAACGATTGTGTCATTTATATATTTAAAATACGCAACCGGATGTCGAATACCCGATACATTGCTTGGTATTCCATCGGACAGAGGTCCATATCAAATAATAGACCTCTCATATTACAATATATGTAAAAGAGAATATACACAATAGAAAAAATCAAAGAAATTAAATACAAATAAATGCAAGAAGCGATGAATAGAGGGAATAAAGTGACTGGCTCACACTACATGCAGTATAAATAACGGAAAACTAGACAGATAAATATCATAAACTGAAAGCTAACGTGAGAGTGCTTCTAATAGAATAGATGCGTTGGTTCTCGTCGTGTGTACGATATTAACCTGCTTGATTGACAAAGACAACACTACGTGGAAACCCATCGATGTTGTGACCTTCAGACATACGTGTATAGGTTTCACATTTTGAACATCTGAAATTATTACAGCATTGCTTAAAATCAAAAACGACCATTACAGTCCGCATCCGTTACACACAGCATCGCTTGGACAACTTGAGACTTAAGCTTATACACAAATGGAGAGTTGTAATACCATAATATGATACTATTAAAAAACAAAAACCAAGTGGATTTTCCGAAAATAACATATTGTATCAACAGAGAATGCTTCATAACTATCAGACTCTCTGCATGAATCTCTCACTCTTCTCTTCTTCGTATCGAGCGAGAACTCTGCCTGCCCTGCACACATCCAAACCAACGCTGAAGAAAATGCGTTTAGTGCTGCTGAAGGCATTTTATAGTTACAGGTCCTTTTGCAGAAGGTGTTGGAACTTTTAGCGAAGATATAATAGAATCTTGACCCAACATTGAATCCACTGTTCTCCTGATTAGATGAATTAATATATTTAAAATAACATGTTTTTTAATGATATCTATATTTTTTATGTATTTATATAACGCTATATTTCAAGAAATTATATAGTTATAAAAATTAGACACAAAACATCTGTTTTACTTCCTCGTAAGGTTCCTTAGTTGCGAAACCTAAGTATAGTACAGATAGCCGTCTCTCATTCGTTCGGGTTGTTGTTGTTAAAGTATGTTAATGTTCATAGATTTAGCTTTACCAGAGAGAGGTAAAACTCTTACGTACCAAAACAAATGTTATCGATCACCAATATAACCACATTAGGATATTCATGGAAATTGGGTTAAAGGACAGGGTATATGATTTTTTTTTTTTATTTGAATAAATTATTACAGATATTTCTTAGTTCAGTT
This sequence comes from Trachelipus rathkii, assembly GCA_015478945.1. Taxonomy (NCBI): domain Eukaryota; kingdom Metazoa; phylum Arthropoda; class Malacostraca; order Isopoda; family Trachelipodidae; genus Trachelipus; species Trachelipus rathkii. The sequence continues at coordinate 7,794 of JABUQX010067884.1, forward strand.
ACATCATTGGCCAGATGTTAAGAGCATTAAAATGATAGTTAAGAAACCTAGTGTTACGTTTAAGAGTATATCGGTGACTCAAGATATGATAATAACCAATGTTGTCGTAAAATTGTGCTCTCATATACGGCGTTCAAGTGTAAGATTACACGTGAAAATTATGGCATGAGAGCATATTACCTTGGGAACAAATTAAGAGATAGGCTTACGTTTCTTGCATGGCAACACAGTCGTTAGTTACTTTACTGGTTAAGTGTGTTAAAACTTTGTTAATGATTAACAGTTCTCATTCGCTGCCTGTTAAGTGTGTCCTCAGGTGTCTTCTGTACATTTATTTTCTTAGATTTCATGTGAGCGTCATCGTATAACTCCTCTAAATTAGTATGTGGAAACGCGTTATTAACGTAGAGTATACTCGTTGATACAAGGAATATAAATAAATTAACCAATGTATGTGATTATTAGTTAAATATTACCATGAAATATAAGATAACATGTATGTTAGTTTCATTTATTAAAGAATGCCCCCCCCCAAAAAAAACCCACAGGCAAAAAAGAAAATCGTACAACAAGAGACCAAGGCCCAAATGAGCTGAAATAGTTAACGCTAGAATGTAATACTCTAATGGTTAGTTACTATACATGTTGTTAGTGATGAAACCTTTGTAATAAGGTGTTCATGTCAAGTTTGCCGTTTGGTATTATATTCATAGTTCAGATGGTGCTTTAAGTAAGCTTATATTAATGTGAAAACTTTGCTACGTCAACATTATATGAAATTGATCTTTGGTTATAAAGAACCTTGAATTTTATAGTTATGTTTATCCAAAACTCGAAATATGTCTGGATACAGAATATGACATGAATCATAGATCAATAGATCAATAGATCAAGCTTCAGCCAGGAGGGTGGAGAAGGGCTGGTGAGATTTGAATTTACTAGACTTACTCATTCCAAAACTAAGAGAGAGTATGAATAACGTTCATATATAATGATAAATAAGACTAATAATACTAGATCAATAGATCAATAGATCAATTAGATCAAATAGATCAAATAGATCAAATAATATATCAATAGATCACAACTAGACAGGAGGGTAGGGTGGGTCGTTTGAATTACTGAATTTACTGATTATAGATGTATGGGTAATCAAATAAGTTCAATTTTAAGTAAAAAATATTGAACCTTTATCAAAAATCTCAAATATAATCAATAGATGTATAGATCAATAGATCACAACTGGTAAGGAAGAGGGTAGGTTGGTGGCTTGATTTACTGATTTACTGATTTACTGATTAAGGTATGTAAAAACTGTCAATTTTAGTAAAAAATTTGACCTTAATCAAATAGATCAATAGATTAAAATAGATCAAGAATAAGAAATCAATAGATCAATATGATCAATAGATCAATAGAATCACAGAAGGGTAAGGGTAGTGTGGATGGCTTGATTTACTGATTTACTGATTTAGGTATGTAAAACATGACATTTTTTGCTAAAAAAAAAATTTGACCTTAATTCAATAGATCAATAGATCAATAGATCAAATAGATCAATAATCAAAAGTCCCAACTGGTCGGGAGGGTGGGGGATATGGTGGGTATTGATTTACTGGATTTACTGCTTTAGACTATGTAAAACGATAAATTTGGAAGTTATAACATAAAAGAGAATAAGTAAATTTATTTATTTATTTATGTTTATTTATTAACAATATATTTTTCATTGATAGTCAATTCTGAAACCATTTATTTCGAAATCTACAGATACTAATAGAAATAACAATATTAATAAAATGACACACAAGCGTTTTAACTTCAAATTACACAAAAATATTATTAATAACTCGACACCGCACCGGTGTCCGCTCACCCGGTGCGGCATGTTCAGCAGCCAGATAATACTCCTTCTGAGTCAGATTCCTTCTATCCATATCTTTACACTTTACTTTATATTCATCATTATTCATCCTTATCATTTCGTTATCGTCTCCATATTGTTTTTTGGCCACTCTGCTGCTCTTTTTTTACAGTCAAGACCCCATCAAATGGAGCGGTCGTAACTACGATCCCCATTTACGGAATTATAACCATCATATTCGATCTTACGGTCTCTATAACCTATATAAACTCACACCAACATTTTGTTATACGACTGTTTATTAACTCGGCACAGCGCGTGGGCTACCAAGAACCGGCACAAGTGCCGGAGCCAACCCCACAGATTCACATATCAAGTATTCTAGAATATTCAACTCGAAACCTCACATCGATCAATCGAAGAACTTTTCGAAAAACTTATCGATTTTTTAAGAGTTGATTCGGTGGTGGTGACCCAGAGTGACGTAACCTAGTCTATGACGTGGTTACCTCCCAATCTAACACACGCTCAAATTTGATTCTAACCCAAGTCGGAATAACACACATTAACCCTGTGTACAATCCTATCTGGACTCACAGAACTGAGGAATAGCTGAAGAAGTCAACACACAGGTGAGAAATAATAACTAAAATAAATCCAAAAATTTTTTCAATAATAAAAAATGTTAAATCATAGATTGTCAATAATAATTAAAACTAACATCATTATTTTTTTAAATAATAAATAATAAATAATAAAAAACCTATAAAAAACAAAAATACTTTTTAATTAATAATAATGTTTAAGATTGATGAATAATAATATAATAACTCACATAACTAATAATAATACAGACAGCCCATTCAACAGGCATAACCGATAGGCTCATTGAACCATACCGGAACCGTGAACCGGAACCGTGAGCCGGAAGCTCGAGCCGGAAAGCCAGAGCCGGAGTCAGAGTCAGAGTCGGGAGCCGGAGTCGGAAGCCACAGTCGGCCTCGAAATTGAGATCACGGTCCTGATAATGACTCAATTCTTCGGAACTAATAAAAATAATAAACTCCATAAGATACATGGCGATGGTAGGGTGATAGCGCCACAAAGCGCACAGCAAGCTCCGCGCAACTGACGTACTCTCCGGCTGCAGACCGAAGATTTACGTCATCACACACGGGCTCTGCGAACAAACATAACTCTCGTATAGGCATATAAACACCTCAACTCTAAGAGCGATTAGGAAGAAACGACCAAAAAGAAGGTCCTTAATAAAACGTAGGCATACGCGGGCATCCCACACGCTCCTCAGCGCTGGCGAAGTGACCCAACCCATCTACTATACATCCTACAGACTTGAACATCTACCGGATCGAGCCTCCCATAACAATAATTGAAAACAATAATTCCAAAGGTTCAGACCTATAATGGTGATTAATTCCTTTTTGAGAAAAGCTGGTTTGGGGTCCAAAAAGTCTGCATCACTACTTAAGGCATAAAAAATACTAAATTTAACAATTAATAAATAAAATCTTTTATATTTAAAATATAATAAGATAAGAAGTAATAATGATATTATTATAATGTTATATGATATAATAATAATATATATATACTATATGAAGACAAGTATAGTATAGTTTATATATATGATATACACCTAGTAAAAATATAAATACTATAAATATACTATAAATAAATAAAAAAAATACTCAAATAAAAATAACATCAATACTAGCAAATATTTATACCTATATAATAAAATAAAATACTGGGTTATGGCTGCCATGAGATGAGATCAGTCCGTCGGAGGTAGCAAAGAGGTAATGATCTAATGATGTTAACACCACCTGCGCATATTCCATTACTTATAAAGATTTTGAGAATATATAAATTTGGACGACAAGGGAATAGATGATGTCCGCAGAATGTAGTAGGAAAGTTTGGAATTTGCAAGAGAAAGGATTGAATGAGAATGCAATTAAAATTCCTTGTAGTGATGATATTAAAGAAAACTAAGTCTTGTGTATTGCGCTGGGTCTTACATAGCGGGTATAGTTGTACCTGCATATTAAATGTATAAGTAATCGGACTTGGTCTGGAATCAAGAGTATAGATCTAGTTCTTAAATGTGTTCAAAGAATGACAAATCTTTAAGGGGTAGCGTGTTAGGTGTGAGAAAATGATAATGATCAAAAAAGGAAGAATGACAGATTGGTCCTTAAGGGTATGTGATGGTTTGAAAATAAAATAAAGGGTTATAGATTATAAAAATAAATATAAATATAAAGATGACCGGAAATCCGATACATAAATGAAACCACGGAGAGGTTTGCGTCCTGTGGAAAAGGATGAATACAGCTCGCTGGTGGTTAACGGATGTATCCGGAGGAAGTGACAGAGTGTGTGGGGATATGCCCTGGCTGGGAGAGCCGAGAAAGTAGGATTGAGCTCAGCCCCAAACCACAGAACTGTTGGAGGATTTCGAAAAGGCCGCGTCTTGGCAAGGCGCCGCACGCGAACGAGCCGTGCATCAATAGGAAGTAGAGTGAACAAGGGTATATTAGTAGAGAGTGTATGGTTTCGTGGCCAACCTGGGCCAAAAGGGATCCGGAAGCCGAGCACCCAACAAAAATTGGCTCCGGAGAGAACCTAGCACAATTAGTGCAGGGTACAATACGGAGACGGATTCCCCGTGAAAGCCTAAAACCCATAAGCCCACGAAACACTCATAAGGGTGGAGGTAAAAGGTGCATGGACATTTCATATTCCACCTTCGTGTTCATGATTTTTCTATAGTCTACTTTCCTAGTTCCGACTTCGTGTCCCTGAACCAATTTACAACCCAGTTACTCTTGGGAGGGAAAAAAAGTATGATAATGTGTGTGTATTGTGAGAAAATACACCTGCCTCGTTGTTCTAAGGAGAAGTTGTTGATTGTTTGTTGTTTGTAACTCATTGAAAACGTTAGTGCTACATGATAAATGATGAATAGATTGCATGATAGATCCCGAAATGTGATGATGATGATGATGAATGGAGGCGGGATGGTGAATGAGTGAAGCGAGAAGATAAGCTGAATGGATAAAAAGAAGAGAAAAGGAAGCCATAAAGAAGGATATTAGCAAGAAGATTAAAATTGATAATATTAATGCAAGAGTAATAAAATAATATATTGAAGTAATTAAACTAAGATAGTAATATTATAGAGAAGAAACGCGAGTATAAAACACTTAGTGGGGTGATGGAATAAAGAGGTAGATATATAAAGTTAGGTAAGGTAATAGAAAGAAGAAAAATAGGACCGACATATGAATATAGGTATAGTTATATAGGCTATAAATAATAAAAACATGGGTAAACGGTATGGGATAGCTCACGCAAAATGAATGGTAACTATCATATGCACTAAGCGAATAAAGAATAATTTAAAGGCTCGTATATAAATATACGTGAATTAAGAAGGATAAGACGAAAAGTAGTAAGTATAAGTTAAGAGCTATATACTTAAGTAATGCTAAGAGGATGATAATAATATATAAGTAAACCCTTAATCCACCAATTAAGAACTGATATTAATCCCCTAAAGAGAGTAAAAATAATAGTATATACGGTAAAAAAAAAAAAAGCAAGTCTAGTAAAATGCGCCGTAGAAAAGCCACGAGGCGTATATACAATAGTTAAACTACAACGCCCCACCACTATATCACTGATGCAAACTATAAATAACAATAAAACTATATGTATATATATTACTCTCATAACATACGTATAACTAGTCTACTATGTATAAATTAGATATATACTATATATCAATACTATATATATAAGTACGAGCAATCGAATAGCAAAATCATACAGGCCACTGAATAAAAGATAGGACTCAACGCTATAGATAACCGCGGGAACTATATAATACAGCACACAACACGTCACTGCATAATAATTATATATAGTCTGATCACTTCCCTTCTTCCTCGTCACCCACCCAAAGCAACCTCGAGACCGCAACAAAAGAAAAAACAGTAAGGTGCGTGATCATGCAATCGGAAAAGAGAAACAAGTATGCGCAAGAAACATGAGTACAAGCGCTCGAAAAACAACAAGCCCAGCTCTTACCGCCCCCTCTTTACCTATTAGTGAGAACTTCGTCGCCAGTCAAGAAAAATCCACCCTAGAAAATCATGGGACCGCAACCCACCCTCACTATCGCATATCGTCAAGTGTAGAGTCTCATGCACCCTGGCCCAGGTGGCCGGCAACAACACAATAGCGCCTGGACGCCAACTCGTCCATACACGCGCCTATCGACGCCAACGACATCTCTACGCCCTAACTGCCAGAAACTCAACAACCTACTCATCCTAACAGACATTCCGATCTCACCTGACCTCCAAATACACACTTTTTCTTCCCAGGAATCCCCCAAAGAACGGAAGTCGATTCCCATAACACATGCGTCACCCGGGTCTGTAGTATATAGTGTGAGAGTATAAGGTAGTAGTGACTAGGATAGGACTACTATAGGTAGTAGCTACGGGTGAGGGCGGCTACCCCGTAGTAGAGAGTAGCTACATCATCATAAAGCTGTAAACCGCTATATATAACGGCTAGCTGCTCAAGCTGACGTCTGTACGTACTAGCGTGGATATATATATACTATCTACCTGCATAGTGAAAGGAGATAGTGAAATAATAATGAGTTAGAGTATATGGACATTCAACAATTTAGGATATCATGAAATAGTATAAATATATGTGTAGATGAAATAGATAACCTGCAGCAGTACTTTATTAAGACAATAATAATTATCAATACGTAGGAAAATAAATTAAAGAAGGAAATAATAAAAATAATATCGAGCGAGTTAAAAAAATAGGCCGAACAAAAATACTTGCAAGTACGAAGCACAAGTACCAAGTACCGACATGAAGACTCAAGTCACCAGAGACAGAGCTACCCAAGTACACTGTGGTGGTTAGACAACCTGCAAAAGATAGCAAGTACAATTACAAGTACTCACAAAGAAATGGAGAGGCTTAGACGTGTACAAGCAAGTAAACACAGAGATGACAGACACAAACACTCTATATACCGCTTGAAACACCCCCAAAAACTAAAAGTTAATGGGCTTATAGATCCATATACTGGTAATAGAAAGATAACAGCAAGGAGATATACGAATTAGTGATCAATAATAAGTAACCAACTATCAATGATAAACGAATATTGACTAATATACATACTACTACGTAGAATATAAAACTAAAGATAAGGGATATTAATACAAAACCACAGTAATGAGTAAGTTCACATTAATACGGTTAGCAAATAAAAAGAAGACTATACTAATAAAAAGGAAGGTAAGGGAATGAAAAACTCTACAAAAAAAACGTAATATAAGCCCCAAATTAAAATATAAATCAAGGAGTGTAGTAGTTGGAGTCCATTAAAGGTAAACCCACCTGTAGCTTTATTTAACGACACTTCACGAATCCTAAAAATGTCATGAAATTTAACTTCTCTATACGTAAAAAATATTAAAAACCAAGATAAGCAAAGGTATGTTAAAAAACGCCAAACTAAAGAGAAACAGAAAATACAACAGCACAAACCCAATCCATTACAGATCCATTCTATCACGACTGGACCACAGATGCAGTTCAGAGAAATAATCCGCAGAAAATATAGAAAATTAGATCTAATAAATATAACATACTGGACAGCCTCATATTGTTGGTTTCAACAAAACTCTAACTGTAACTGTACTCAAAGCAAAGCCTCTCAATACCAAGTCCTGTCCAAGACAGAGTCCATTAAGCTCAAAATATAATATATATTATAAGAAAGCAGGTTATCAATTGATATTTCTCCTGAAAATATGTAGAATTTTTAGACATAAAATTAGATGTATTTATATTTGAATAATAGCTCTCAAATCGAAGATTTCATGAATATCGCTCGACCTAAACTTTGATATAGCATTAAATCTTTCTAAGGCCTTGCAATCATATTTGATAAGCACGTGATGATTATGCTCATTTCGATATGCTGGCTAACCAAGCAGAGTTGCCGGTCTCCACACCTTAGGCTAAATACCCCATATGTGCATCATTACAGCTCTCATAAAAAATCAAGTTTTCACGGGAACTACTATTAATTAAATCCAAAATTATGATAAGCAAGATATGTAGCTATAAATATTCACTAGAGGAATTATCTTCATTATTATGAATTGAACACTTTTGACACATTATTCTCTCTCAGATGTTTGGAGCACGTGACTGAAATAGATGATACTGAATTTTGCATAACTTTTTTCTTAAATTATTGTATACGAAGAGAAGAAATAACCCTCGTCAATCAATCGTTCTTTTAATATAATTTTTCGGAAATGGTTTCGTTCAGTTGAGTATAATTTTTCCTTGTGGTTTATGAACAAAGTTTATGTCCATACGGATAAAAGGCAATCAGTCACCGAGTAAAATCACAATGATCACTCTAAAACAATGTCCTAACTCAACATTTTCATTCATGTCATCCAGAACAATACGATCAGCATGGCGGCACAAGGTTACATCCCTCTAAGAGAACACTGATTGAACCAATGATACAAAAATAACACCACTTTCTGAGAAGAAAAGAATGAGTATGGAACCAAAGCGCAGTACCATGAAAGATAATACAGATCATTTGTGAAAAACATTGGTTTGACGGACTCAGGATATTCTGAGAAAACAGGGCGAGAGTCCTTATCATTTAAATCTATCATCATTATCCAGAAAAGGCAATCTACCATTTAAAGGATCTTTCCAGTGTAAATTTAATTTACGGTAGCTTATAATCTACTAAAATAATTATTAAAAAGTACAACAAATTTGTGGGTCCACATTGATTTGGAAGGAATGGCAAAAATACATCATCAAAACGTATAAATAACGCGCCTATCACTTCATACATGTTCGGCTTATACCATCTCACTAAATATATATTATGCTATAAATTCAAAATAGCTCCAAATGAATATATTGTAATAAATTGGGATCAAGAGAGAGCAGGAGAACCCTTACCTCGAGACCAATCTTTTGTTTAAAAAACCATTATAAAACTGGAAATTTCACCTTTAAATTACCATAATCCAATGTATTCAGCTAAACACAAATACTAAGGTTTCAGTAAAAAAAATGATTAATAAATGTAAATACAACTAAATCTCAGGTATGCGCAATATAAAGTGCCCCAATATCTTAAAATCATCTTCATGTAATGCACCAACACTGGTATAAATTTTATGCTTGTATTACAAACTCCTAATTTTTTTACTATGCCGGCCAACTATAATAGCTGAATAGTGGGGATGATATAATTGCTCCAAAGTTCTGAAGGAAACACCTTTTGTGCGCTCAGCCGATTGCCCTACTGAGAAGGCCAGCGTTCGAGAAAGTCTTCCCAGTAGATACTCGGCGGGCAAATCCTCACAAGCCACCACAGTTAATTTATATATGGCACCGCGAAGACAAAAAGGTGTAGCAGAGGCTTCTCCTTAGCTTTAAAATTTTTTCCATTTGCTTATCATTATAAAAAATCAGTTTTAGATTTAAGCGGTAATCGGAACAAAAGGGCTAAATAATTTTAATCATTCTCTCATAATTTTCCTTTCAATTTGATACTCACATTCCCAAAGAACTATAGCCCGCAACCTATTGAATGAATATAAAAAAGCTCACTTAAACAATACAGTTATATAAGGCCGGAAAAGAAGGTTGGTTGAAAGTTACTATGGATCACATCATGAGTCCTAAAAAATATTTTCAATGAGAATTTTTCGATGAATCATGATGAGTAGAAGATGAAGTAAAGTTGTCTTCAGCAGAAAGATTGATAAATATTGATATCTGGAGACAAAATCTAACATGAAGACTAAATTATAAGTGGTAACCGTTCAATAAGTTATACACCAAAATTAAAAGGTGTTTTCCATCAGAACTTTGGAAGAAATAAGAGAAAAAGAAGAAAAGGAAAAAAAGAGAGGTATCCATGAAAAACTAGCTGGAGAAACCACCCAATACAGCATCCTTCTGATTTCAATTAACTATTAACGCACATTCTCTACAAGCAAATCACCCTATAATGGCTTCAAATTAGTCACATAATTCATGCTTGGAGAACATTGAGGCCGAGGGAATCTCCATTATGTTTGGAAACGGTTAGATAATATAAAGCACCACACTACCAGGTTACATGAAAAATATTGCATTCCGATAAATATAATTTTTAAGTGAGATTTCGTCATTTTCAACAGCCTTTCACATCTCTTCAATATTCTACATCCTCAATTTATTTATTTATTTCATGATTTAATAGTAAAATTTAATGATTGACTATGTCAATTCCACTTGATTAGGCCTGCGAAATATATTGAAAGATTTGCTCACCCGAAACTAGTCGGCATTATATTTTATATAAAAAATGTTTAAGTTTGTTTTTGGTCCTTTAACAGCTGTTATAATAATATATAATAGTATATTTAGATTAGTATATATAGGGCATGTAACTTGCTAAGTGGTGAGTTCTTTGAAGCAAGCACACCTTATTATAGAGGTTGGTAAATTAGAAAGTCCATAGTTTGAAATAGAGGTATTTTTATTCACATAGAAGAGATATTCAGGATAAAAGGGTAAAAGATAATAAAAGTCCCTTACATGTTGAGGATAACTCTTCGTAGGCAAAGCGAAGATTGAGCGAAGAAGTCGACAAGCCATTTTCCAGGATGCAGTGTTATATACAAACTTGCCTACTAGGACACTCGTGATCGGAGTTTAAAAGCGAAATTGAGAAGATCGAAAGATTCGCAAGTCGCAGCCTTTTCCTTGAAATTTTACCTCACTTGCCTGATGATTGATTTCTGGGAAGAGAGGTATCGTTGAGTGATTTATTTCTTACTGATTCTTTTAATTTGATTCGAAACCTACTTATGTGACTGAAGAGTATCTCAAAACGAACGAGTTTATATATATTTTCACTTTGATTATGCTAAATTTTGCTCGCGCAAATCTTAGCATAAGTACGAGCATAAAATTAAAATTTATATTTACAAAGTTATAATGGAGTACTACATTTACTTCTGCGCTAAACCACGTAAAAGAAAGGTTCTTAGATAATATATACAAGAAATATATAAAATACATAAGTTATACTTTCAAATGCAAACATATCTAATAATGTCCGAAGACATAGAGGAAAAATATCATTATTAAGGCAAAAATAATATACCAAGAAATGTAAATATTCAAATACGAGCATTCAAACTGTTACATACCGAGAGCTAAAGACATATATACAAGAATTATTGAATACATAAAGAAATACAATAATGTTTATGATATTACAGAAAATAAAAAAGTGCATTTAAACACAAGCATATTTTGGTTATATCCGTTAGATATAAACAAACATACAACATTTAAATGCATAAAAAGTACAAAATTGGTACATAATTATTTGGTATCGAATAAGTTGAATTATCACAAGTTAAATAGGCACATCGATCGAACGTTGAAATCGCAATGAAAGGTCCAGTATAAGGGGTTTCTAATGTATCCATGATTTGATCAATGCGCACGTAAAGAGTTTTCAAAGCTGTAGTATTAAGGGAAAGCCCTTTAATATGTAAGAGACGAAGTTGCTGTGAAGTTAGATTCCTATTTGATTATGAAGAAAATGTCTTCATTACATAAAAGGGAGAAGGTCACAGAACCAATTTAGAACTTACGGAAAAGGAATCGAAAAGTTCGTAGTTGAAATCCAAAAAGTGAGATTTCTGCCCATAATCAAACTTAAAATGATGAAAAGAAAACCATACCGTAAAGGAAGTTACATATGGATAGAGAGGCGAAATTGCTTGAAATGTAGGTCTCCATTGATTTTGAAAAAATTTCTCCCGTTCATACATAAAAGGAGCGGTCACCGAACCATTTAGAATTCGAAAAAAGGAAGTACAAAAGTGAGTAGAGATGAATTCAAAAGTGAAAAAGTTTCTGCCCATTAATCCAAACTTGAATGATGAAAAGAGAAATCCGATAGACGAAAAGAATTTGCTATGTCTGACGGAAGTGAACCTCGAAACTGTGAGTTGTTTTTGAAATGATTAAAACCATAATCCAAAATAATTAAAAATGAAAATTGAAAGTTCGTATTGAATTAATTGTTAGGTTATGCTTGAGTAAAGTTTGCGCGGTATAAGTTTAGTCCTTGAAGGAATTTGAAGTATTATATTTTTTAAGTTTTTTTCTTTTTCTTCATTTATTATTTTGTTTTTATTTAGAATCAAGAAGGCAATTGATTGAAGTCTGGAGTGTTCTACTCCGGGAGAATTCACAAATATCAATCATATTAGGAAAAATTGCTAGAGTTATGGGTGGCTCTTTAAGAGCAGAAGCACCCTAGGAATATTAAAGAGAGATGGTAATTTAGATAGAAGTACCATATAGTTGAAATGATTGTATTATTCAAAATAGGAAAATTTGAATATCAATAAAGAAAAGATAAATAATAAAGTGACCCTTCGAAAATGTTGAGGGATAACTGCTTCGTAGAGCGAAAGTTGCAAAGTCAGCAGCCTTATTCCAGCTGCGTTTTTCAAACTATGCCCTCGGAGCTCTTCGTTTAAAAGCGAAAATTGGTGATCGAAAAAATTCGAGTCCGCAGCCTTTTCGCTTGAAATTTACCTCACCTTGCCGGGAAGGATTTTGGAGAGAGTAATCTTCAGTTAATTTATTTCGTCTAATTCTTTTAATTTGATCTGACTTTGTATCTGACTGAAAGAGTATCTCAAAACGACGAGTTATATAGTATATTTTCACTTTGACTTTATGGCTAAAAATTTGGCTCGCGCAAATAGCTTAAGCATAAGTTGAACGTGAACATAAATGAAAAAGAAATTATTTACAAAGTTATAAATGGGAGAAGAGAAAAGCGAACAGATAGAATAAGATATAGTATAGAATGAATAAGATATAGTGTATATATATATAAGGAGAGGAGAAAGATATATAAGAGTGATTGTATAGATAGTATAATATATATATATAGAAGTAAAGATAGAGAAGATAGAAGATGAAGAGATAGATATATATATAGTATAATAGAGGTATATTGATAGGCATTATCGATATTTATTGATGCTAATATGAGATGTACTTTAGCGGTGTAGGATATTATCAGAATATTATTGATAATATAGATAATAGATATATGATAAGTATATCGAGATAGATATAGTGAATATATATAGTATGAGAGAATATAGAGAAGAGAGAGATAGAGATAAGAGTAGAGAGATAGTAAGAGAGAGATAAGAGAGAGAGATATAGATAGTATATTAAGAGAGATATCGATATATTATAGATGTGCAGAGATGGTACTGATAGAGCATTATGATATCTTATGATAGCTAGAGAATGGTAATATTGATAGGATATAGAGAGTAAGAGATAAGATAAGAGATAAGATAAGAGAAGAGAAGATATGAGATAGTAAGAGAGAGAGAGAGAGAGTTAAGAGGTCGACGTAAGTATAGAGAGAGAGATATATGAGATAGATATGAGCAGCAGATATGAGAGATACATGGGCTGATCAATAAGAATATAAGTGGAGAGATAAGAGATGGAAGTAAAGAGAGTAAAGAGAGAAAGAAAATAAGCCTTAGCATAAGTTATAAAAGAAATATATATCATGTGTAGATGTGTGTGTGTGGATGTGTGTGACTGTGTGTGTGTGTAGTGTGTGAGGAGAGAGAGAGGAGAAAGAGAGAGAAGAATCCGTCCCCCCGGAGACAGCAGCCAAAAAACGGAGGAGGGATGGAAGGGGGAAAACAAGGTGTGTGGATAATGAAGGTATAAGAAGGCATGCGTGTGTCCTGTGTGTGGCGATGATTGTGTAGCGAACAAGCGCGGTGTGGCTGCGAATGATAGCGTGGTGTGAGTACCGAGTACACTTATCCAGACACGGAAGACTATCCAACCGTAAACCGTCAAAGCTCAAAAAACTATTAGAAAACTTAATGCATATGCTGCGCTCAACAGTAGTTTGACAATATTGTGACCGCAGAACTTCGCACTCCCACGTCCATTAAGAGTCGAAACAAATGTTTAAAGATATATAAAAATAAGAGAGACTAGAACCCTCAGGATAGGGAGAGTGAAATTATACTCAAAAAACTACTTAGTATGAATATATAGTGAGGATACAATCGTGTAATCTGAAGAAATATGCAAATAATGGAAATTAAAGAAAGATTTGGAAACCTCTCAATTCAAGAAATTGTGAATGCTACAAAAAGATATAATAAGCAAACGATGACCGGCCTAATAAAGTCAATTTGCATGGAAGGAGATCTGTGAAGTAAGTCAATATAATTAGATATGACACATAAACAGGATGCACATAACCAAAAGATCGGCGTGCAAAAAACTGAGGGAAGAACTGCTAGAAAGCTAAGGTTAGATAATGGCTAAATGAGGAAAAGAAAAGTTGTCCAACCAAATATATTATATGATAAATATAATATAGATAGTAATATATAAATATATGAATTCAGTAATAAATAAGATATTAGAAAGAAACTTAAGTATACCCATATAGGTATATATAATTAAGATAATATATATAATAAACTAGACATTCCTATTCTTTTAATTTACAAATTTAAATATAGCCTCTAATTATGTTAATTTTAAGAAATGAAAAAAAATCATACCATCCTGACTTGCAAGAAAATGTTTATACTTCCCTCCATCTAGTGTCTTTATTAAGATGATGTTTAGCTAGAAAACAGCTACAGATCAAAAGGATATTAACATTTATGCAAAATAGATGAGCAGAGGGAGTACTTGGTCTGAATGGGGGAAAATTTTGCTAAAATGAGAGATACAGGAAGAGTTTACAAGATTACAAAAATCTTTTCTGGAAAGAATTAAAAGGAAGGGCATTAAGCGAAAGAAGATCATGGAAAAATGAAAACCACTAAAAAGGGACAACTAATAAGGTGAAAGTAGTACTTTAAAGGGGTCCCAAACCGAGAGAGTGAGGTGGTCGAGGGGGAGAATTAAATGGAAGAAAGACCTGGACATAGGTTGAATGTGGAGATTGGACTTCCAACCAGAAGAGAGATTAAAGAAGCATTGAAAAGGCTAAAGATGGGAAGAGCACCAGGAGCGGATCAAATACAGGCGGAGTTTCTGAAGGCTGATCAGAAATTAACAGTGGAGAAATTGTGGAAGCTCTTCATCTTAATCTGGAAGACGGAAACCTTCCAGGATGAATGGAAGGAGGGCCTGCTAATCAAGTTGCCCAAGAAATGAGACTGGAAATGATCAACGTTACTGTATGAACAAGGGAGGGTACCATAACGCGGGACAATGTGTGGAAGGGTTGGATATCACTATCGGTTTTCCAGAGCGTGAGGGTTCACCGATGCCAATGTCTCTATGGTTAGTGTCTGATATTATACCTTGTGACATGAGTCGATGGGAGTTCTCAAACGTTTATTATTAATTCGGCTTACTGGGTTTCGTTGCCTAAGGTCTCGCGCTTGTGGATCCACATAAGATAAAATTCTTCAGCCATAAGATACTCTCAGCTTTTCTTCTTTATTAACTCCGATGCCACGGATACATCGGGTTAATCTAGTCTATCTCTGGCACCGAGTAAACTCTCTACTCAATAAATAGTTAATATTCTGTCGCTGGAGTATAAAAAAATAAGGAGGACTGAAGCAGCAATATATATATATGGAAATGATTTGTTGTTACTATATAACCTATATGTGGAGGAAATTTACCCTCATGGTTAGAGGTTGCTAAAAGTAGTACAGGACTGATATAATTTTTTATTTTTCAATCATATATCACACGTGACACAAAATTTCTATATAGCTCACACTCAGATGAAGTGTCAGCTTCATGTGTAGTTTAGTGCGATAAGCTATCTTATTACGGCATGGCTGAAATTATGGTGAAGCTCGAGATAGTATTCAATCACTCGTCTATGTTATGATGACATAAATTAGCTGCCTCGTGTTATGTTAAGTTACCTATTATTATAGATAGATATATTCAGATATAAAATATATATTTAACGTTGGATATATTAATATTAATAGGTAATATTAATGGTAGATAACATGGATTTAGATAAAAATACTCAACTCCCTGACTATGTAGAAATAATACTTGATAATGAGAAATAACTATTAGTAGTGGTAATTAACTATTCCTACTTATTTACTAGTGGTGGTACCAAATAAACATAAAAATACTAAGTGGTCTCACTCTATTTCAAAGTGACTCCATAAATTGTCTTCAATAATTTTTATTGTTGATAATTAATAAATGAAAGTACTTGCTTTTATATATGATCATACAAACATATAAAAACTTCTCCGACTATAGATACTTCATGGATAGGGTGGGGACCTTGTGTTTGTGGGATATTCGGGCCGCTATTCTAGAGATATAAGTCGTTGGGTGGAGAGTCAGAAAACGAGTTTATGTATGATGGGGTTGTAATATAACATATGATGTTATAATGTGTGTAGTGGTCATATAGCAAAGGGGTAGAGATGTTGAGTGAGTAGTGGTATTCGCGAAAGATAAGTTATGGATGAAGAACGCCAATGCGGGGGATGTTACTATTGTTATAATATAATTGTATCTCATGTGTTGTGTAAACGGCTGATCGTAGGCGGTATAAGGATTGAGGCTCTGTAGACGCTCACGCTAAGTATCGAATGTATAGTTATTTATTCATTATAGTATATATATATATTATATATTATATTATATATACTGAATATTTTTTTTTTTTTTTTGAGTCAGTGGTACAGGACCCTACTACGGCTCATCATAAGTAACGGCCAGCACTGGGCTGAAAAAGTCACCGAGAGCCATGGGGTAGGCCCTAGCAGTATTTAGATACTTATTGTCTCAAAGGTTCAAACGGTATAGATTTGCAATGGCGAAACGGAATAGATTCGTTCAGGTGCATAAAACTATATATAAAAACTAAATAAAAGAATTGTATCTTCGCATTATAAATATGGGTCCTAGATAATCTACATAACAAAGATCAAATGTTGTAAGAAGAATCTTCATTTCTTTGGAGATACAAGAAATATTACGAGTTTACTGGCGTAAATGGGAAGATTCGTGGATTATAGAATGATGGGATAATTCTTTTAGAAGGTGTTATGGATCGTAAAGTAGGAAATGACAACGGTGCGATAATGTCCGGTTTGGAGAACAATCTAATGTGAAAGGAATATGCGGCGATCAGATTACTGGGTATGGTTACGGCAAAATGTGCAAATGGGAGGGGGGTCCCCGGGGAGCATACATAGTGACTGGCGGAGTGGATATTGGTGTGAGTCATATAACGGGATGGCCGTGCGAAGTGATCTGACCTCGGTGTGAAGCGGCTTTCCGTGTTGTGGGGAGGGTAATTACCACTTCACCCAAGTTGGCCTCGTCGGGTTTTATATGTTGGTCTTGGAGTTTACTCCCCTCTGATCACTTTCGTGCGCAGCACTACTTAGGTCCACACATAATTCGAAAAGCCATTTGTCGGAAAAGCTAGGGTATGTATCAGTTGATGGGGAGGTGGCCTTGTTGCAATGGCAATCTTGGGAAGGGGTATCTCTGTGAACTTCCGAAGAGAGGTAGGGCGGCCATTATTTTGGTTTCTCTATCAGCGGTTTCATTGCCAGTTACGCACCTGCCCCTTGAGTGGGGTTCCAACTGTAAAAATAATTTGTTAGTTCTTACGCGGAGTGGAACAGCCGGAAGAAATTTGTTGTAACACCGGCGGAGTACCATTGGTTTTTTTGAGAATTAAGGGGTTTTTGCAAGCGCTTGTAGGCGCGCTGAGGAATCTGAATAATAAGAACATACTGGTAGTGATCTTGGTTAATGGATTTAGAATTAGACGAAAGGGCATATTATTATAGCGCATATAAGTTCTGCAGTAATAAATTGGAAGCATGAGGGGGGGAGGGTAGTGGGTAGGGAATTGAAATGAAAGGCAGTAGATGCGCCCATCACTGGTCCCGTTTTAGAGCCGTAAGTAAACACGTGGAAGTAAATGTCATCGTGACTTGCGGAATGTAGAACAGGAACGAATTGATGCTTTAAACAAGGCAGGCAGATGGCTAGACTTTGGGAGAAGGAAGTCAGAGCCAAGCAAATGGTGGGGTGTAGCGGGGAATAGCCACAGGTGTTGTAGTCCTTCGTCGTACGAGAACATGGCAGCACCTTTTGGCAAAGGGATGCTGAGGAAGTTTAGGATGTATAAGAAATGTGTTTGATCACCTAAGAATTTAAGCAAGAGCAAGGGCCCAGCGGAAGTTAAAAACCTACTCAATTTACTGAAAAATTAGAGCTTAACATTTTTAACATTTAAATTCTGGAAGTGTCTGAGATCTATTTAAAGAGATTTACACCAATGAGCAAAATAGTAAAATAAGTTCAAATAAAGCAATATTTATGTGTAACTTTTTTATTATCTATGCCTTAAAATGAGAATTTTAAAATTAATTTCTTAGAATTTATTGAGTAAAGAAAAATTAAACACGAGACAACTAGACAAGATGGATCGGCAGGGTGTGTGTGTTTAGCTCATTAGCAGACATTCGCTGAAGCACTCGCTCCAAAATTACACGCGCGCGAGCGAGAAGGATGCCGTGTTAACATACCGTGGCTAAAAGATTTAAGACTTTATTAGAATTTACTTATTCATGGAAAAATTTTGAAGTAAGATTATTGCGACAAAACATTTCCGAACTACAATCACATTTTTTTTTTTTTAAACTTGCCCTGGTTTAATAAAGCATATATATATATATATATGTACAAATAATATAATAAATATATATATATTACCTATAGTATATATATATAAGTATCATATTATATATAATATTATATATAGTTCGGCATATAATAATATATATATGATATATATATATGAGCCGTATC
This sequence comes from Trachelipus rathkii, assembly GCA_015478945.1. NCBI lineage: Eukaryota > Metazoa > Arthropoda > Malacostraca > Isopoda > Trachelipodidae > Trachelipus > Trachelipus rathkii. Next base: position 26,686 of record JABUQX010067884.1, read on the forward strand.
CAAAAGTGGACCTGCTAGATTTTTATGAGAAACGTAGCTCAATCTATAATGTATATAATACGATATATACTATATATATATATAGTATAATATATTATACATAAATATTATATAATTATATATAATATAAAATATTTTAATATAAAAATATAATATATCACCTAAATATATTATATAGTATATATTATTTTGACTATATTATATATTATATATTCTATAATATATATTCTACAATATAATATTATAATATATATTATACTAAATAATATATATAATATATATATAAAGTTAGTAGTATTACCCATTATAATAATATTAGTAATATATATTATTAAATAATATGATAGACTTATGCTACTATATATAGCTATTAGCCTATATATATTAATTATTATATATATCTACTGTTATATAGTTATGAGTTAATGATAAAGCCTAATATAATTATATTATAGTGGTTTATTATATTTATAGGGTATATATATATATTAATATAGTAATATCATTATCACGCTGCGGAGGTTCCAGCGAGCGGAAGAGACCGGGAGGAGTGGAAAATCTTAAGGGGGCCTGTTAGCACGGATTGTTCTGGAGCCGGCAAAACAAAATAAAGTAGGCTGCTCCGGCTCCGGCCCAATTACAAAATTAAGTCATTATTAATTTATTTACTATAAAACGGAGTATAAAATAATATATATAAATAATATAGGTATCACCTATATATATATATATAAACTATGGGATATATATATATAATATATATAATATATAAATTAGTAATTATATATATATATTAATATATAATATTTAATATTATATAATAATAATATATTAATATATATAATATAGCGTAACTAATATTAATTGAGCGAGATCACCACCAATTACTTATCATGTCCAATGAATCCCCACAAAAAAAAAAATTATAATATATATATTTATAATATATATAAAAATAAAAATAAATAATAACTAAGATGGTCATTATGTCCTAATATGATAACTTCATAGGATAATAATATTATATATATTATAAATAATAATTACATTATAATGATTATAATATATTAAGAGGTCTCACATTATTTTAAATCAGTAAAATTTGCTATGAAATGTTATTATTAATTAATATAAAGTTCAGTACTCCAAACAATTTAACTTTAAGTTATAAATCCCGAATTACCGGATTGTTAAATATTTGCACAAGCGAAAACAGCGCCTTTCATGGGGTCTTGAATATATTACCCACTCTGAGGATAAAAGTACTTTCATTTCTTCATATTGACATAGGTAACAACAGTTGATGAGAAACATCAGTTAAACGATCCATGGCATGGAATAGATTACCTACTACTATGTAACCTTCAATGGGGACACAATATGCATCTACTGGATCATTAAAGATTAAAATGTCGGAACATTTAAAACGCTCTCATGGCCCCAGACATTGCTGGCAAATTTGTTAATAAAGAAGGTGATCAGATATGTAATCAGGATTAAACCTTTAATTTCAAAAACTCAGACTAAAACGGAAAACTTTTTCAGTTCCCAAAAACTTTTATGTTTCAATGTCAGTTGTGAAAATATTTCAAATACAATTTAATTTATATGATGATCCGTTTAAGAGCGATAGTTGACTCCATAGTTCTTTGCAAGATCAGGATTTAAAGCACTGTGAGGAGACATGGCTTCGAATCTGGAAGTCCCTTTAAGACTGGAAAAATACTTGTAAAATAGTTCTAGAATAATCTATTGTTATAAAACATAAACTTTTCATGTATTGCTTAAAGTGACACCTTGTCATTAAGAATGTGCTTGCGCATGGGCAAAAGGCTAAATTATTTTAACCTAATATAAATTTTAGATATGGTGGACGAAGAAAATACAATATTTCTATAAGTTTTTAGCAGTAAAGATACCAAATTCGCAACATTTCAGCGATATCATGTAAAGTAAGATGTTATGACCGCTTAAAAGAATGCGGAAATAACTGAGATGCATAGTATCACGTTCGGGTTAATTGAAGCAACAGCATACAATACATGATCATACTATTGAAAAGTTAAATTAAGGACATATGGGATAGGCAACAGGGAAGTGGCCTCCACACATGTGATAAACTGATGTATTGCATGTCAAAACGAAAGAAGTAATAGTTGTTTTCAAGAATGAACCTTGATAAAACTATGAAAAGACTATGTCCCGGAAAACGTAACATTGGCCACAGCTATGAGATGGTAGAGTTTCATTACTTTCACCAAATTACACGTGCGTGAATGGTCTCCACAATACTATACAGCAATTCTTATAAAGCAAGGCGAGACAAAATAGCACGAAAGCAGCACATACCCCAAAATTAACGGAAAATTTCTAAAGAGTCAAGCTGGAAAAGTGGCAATCTAGGTCAAAGACAAGATGGGAAAGTACATGTCTTATGCTCTAGGCTTCTGCAACTAAAAGATTTTAGTAGTAGTATGATGGCTGCCAAGGTACCATTCCTGTACTTTTCTCTCTGCCGAAACATCAGTGGAACAAAATCGACAACTCGTCCGAATATAAATATATTGTAGCGAAGACGAGAAAAAACACTGAATTCACCGATAGAACATGAACCTGCAGAAGAAGTTTTTTATTATTCCATAGAGAAAGAACTTTTAGCATAATGATCAGAAAAATTGCCATGAAAAGAGGAGAGGGGAAAGAAATGTTAATTGAAAAATAAGAAAAATACATATTTGTCGGCAAATTCTTGTGTTCAAATATTTCTCAGAACTGAAGATCTGGATACTTAAAAGCCAAGATCGTCTTTTGATGAAACTTAGGACTTAAAATGATACTAACACTATATGGTAAACCAGGAAATCTGGTCGGGACGCCTCAGATAGTTCAGCAGTTTCAGGAATCCCCCCTTGTAGAATTTTTGAAGATGAAGAAGTAACATTTGCCAGATAATGGGAAAAATTCGCAGCATGTCTAGATAAAAAGCCCGATTGAAAAACTAAAAATAAATCTAGTAGAAAAGACCTTCTACCCCTAAATAATCTTCTACCAAAAATAAAAAGGTAGATTCCATAAGTCATTAGATGGGATAATGAAAATCGACCGGAAATCGAAGTTATTAAAAAGGCAATCAATTGCTATCCTAAAATTTTGCAAGATGCCGCTTGCACAATTCAAGCCTTTTGCCTCCTATTGCAATTGTTGAAATGTTGATAAGCTTATTTCTGGCCTTTAAAAATAAAAATCGGAACTACTAAGGACACTCCGTCAAAAGGAGGACTTTATCTGATTGAAGATTTATTTTTAGAATCTCAGTTTGTCTTTTGATGAAACATCTTATAATTACTGTTCAATACAGAAAAATATATATTTTCCCTTTTAAATAGAAATACGTTTGAAATTGAAATACAAAATATATTATTATATTGACAATAATATATATATATTACGATATATATATATTATACCGTAATATTTATACTATATTTTATAAATTTTCCATAATATAAATTTAATACTTAACTAATATAATATTTAATATTATACTACAAAATAAATATTTACTATATAAATATCTCATAGTATGAACCCAATACTATATTGTACCTAATCTTGCATATATCACTAACATACAAATTACTAATGAGAACTATAAACTATAATAAAATATTTACTAATATTAGCACTTACTTGCATAAAGTGATATAATACTTATTATATATAATATTATATATGTTATATACTCTATATATATATATATATATATATATATATAATATATATATAAACTATATATACTCTAATATATCCTGTTTTTGGGAATAAAATTATGCTAACATATGGTACTCAGACAGCTAATAGTCCTTTTATTTTATTGAGTCTATTAAAATGCGGTCAATGTTGGTGCTTTTAGAAAACAAATATAATAAAATTATATTACAACTGGACAGGCAGTTCATCGTTCAAATAGTATATTATAAAATTGAAAAAATTAGGGAAGAAGTGATATGGATTTCGTCATTTGCTGTATTAATACTTAAGAAAGTTCTATTTCTTAAGTAAAATAGTTTTCTTAGTTTTAAAAATCTAATTAACTAAAGATTGTCATTATATATAAACACTTTAATTAATCACAATCCATACCATCAAAATTTTGTAAGAATTAATGATTTCAATAACTGTAACCTGAGAGGAATTATAACTAGGGGTCGGAACCGGAGCCACCAGAACAGGAAGTAGGAGCCAGGAGCCGGTACACCATTTTTAAAATGCCGCGAGCCGTGGAGATCCGGAGCCGGAGGCGGTAATTTTAAAATGATGGATCCAGGGACCGGAAAAAATTTGCTCGAGCTCTGAGCACGAGGCCATGCAGAGAGAGAGGATAACTAAGGAGCTTTTTATATATCACTATATATAGATAACTATATTATAGACTTGCGAAGAGAAGGTTATAACGTGCAATTATAGCACGTGATAGAGATATCACGGGCTCTACGTTGCCTGCTACTATAAGAATCAGAGGATAGGTTATGACCCGAGAATCATTATATATATATAATATATTAATAAACTATAATAATATATATATCATATATATAGTACTATATATATATAATATATACCTATACCATACTAATACATTACTTATAACACCACATAACTAATCCAACCTCATACATATAATAATTATAATATAGTATCTATATATATATATATACTACCTATATATAAATAAATATATATATATATCTCTATAATATTACTATTATTATAATACCAATATATATATAATTATCTATATATATATAATATAATATATATATACTACTATGTCACCTATATATATATAATAACTATTATATAATACTCTTATAATATATATATTCACTATGATATATATAAGTAAATATTATAATTAATGTGTGTGTGTGTGTGTTGCAGTGTGTGTTATGTGTGTGTGCTCAGTGTGTGTGTCTGTTTGTGTGTGATCAGTGTCTACGATAAACGGTTTAAACCAATCAGCATGTTTCCTTGTCGGGGTAGGAGGGGTGGGGAGAAATTTATGTTTTTCGATATAATAAATAATAATAAATTATATTTTTGAATATAATATGTTCTCCGAAAGATTAAATAAATTATTTCTGTCAAGAGATTTGAGTTATAAATTTTGTCACTTATATTTTTAAAATTCTTTGTGAAAAATAGTTTTTACGATTTTTATGTTTTGAAGATTGCGATTCATTTTTTACTGACGAAGAAATTCATGAATTTTTCCCCTAGTCGATAAATAAAATAAATAGTGAAGCTGCAAAAGTGAAAAAGAGAAAGGCTTTTGATTCTGCCAATGCTGGAAATGAAAAATGATTTTGGATTAGTTGAAGTTTTGTTAGAAGAAACGTGATTGGTTTATCGCATTATCATCAGATCAAAAGCTATTTTTATAAAACAATTTTTGATTGGTTAAATATTTTTGTAAAGGGTAATGTGATTTTCAATTGAATTTAGTTTTATCACTTTTTTTTAGTCTATTGATAATAAAAAGATCATTATATAATATATATATATATATATATATAAAATAATTATAATATTACAATATTATATATATATATATTACTATATATTATATATATATATATACCTATATGCTAATAATATATAATATATATATATTCCTAATATATATATTATAATAATATACTATATACTATTATATAGAATCCTCCATTAAAGCGGTAGTTTTAACTAGAAATTATAATATCGAAAACCGTTAAAACGAGATGTAATCCGATTTTTTCTTTCGATCTACATTCTTCAAGGCACAATAAGTGCATAAGCAAGAATGTGTTGGAGCAACAACTAACAATGGGGAAGAGATCCTTATTGACTTTTTTTTTTTTTTTACTAAAGGAAATACCCAGAGAATCAGAACTATTCAAGAATTTGAAAGAGTTCTAGCGCCGTCCTTCTTCCGGCGCTCAGCTGGGAATCGAAGCGACGTACTATGCGCGTCCCTCCACCTCTCGTCTTCCGTTCTGTCGCGCTACGAGAGCAACCTCTTAATAAAGAATTAAAAAAAGAAAATTATAAAAACATTTATCATACATAATTAAATAATAATCAATCCAAATGTCAAAACATTTACTACTAAGACTCTGTAGAGAATAAATTTTCATGTTTTAATTAAAAATAAACGGGATTAATATTAGCAGTCAGCAGTTCTGCGATCTGAAATTTTTTGTAACAATATTGTTTTATTTTCTTTTATCTATCTATTTGTTATTATTAATTTGAACAATATATTTTAACTTAAATTATTAATTTTATTCAAATTTATTTATTTTTTCAATTTCTTTTTAATTATATTAAATAGCAGCTTCTAATATCATTTTTTAATGAAATAAATTATAGGACACAGACATGTTAACACTCTAAAATGTCCTACTAAATACTGTTGACGCATGCGCTAACAAAAAACACTAGGGTTCCGCATAGGGTTCCGGAGATATTTCGAATCAAATGACTATTTACTCTACAAACATTCCTTTTAATAGAGAGTTTTTAATGACCCACTAATATATATAATATATATATATATATATATATATACTATATAGTATAGCTTTCATATATCTATATATATATATATATATCATATATATATATAGTTATATATACAATTATATAATCTATATTTGTATATTCGTTTTTCCTTTAAGACATACTAATATCCATTACTAACATATATATACTGCACATTATTAATTGCTATCTTAACAACGACTCCGTCATTTTGATTTTTTTGTTTTATTTATATATTTCTATAAATTTTATTTACTATTTAAGGGGTTACGGACATGATTTAAAAATATATAGTACCAGTTACGTTAAAGCAACTCAGTTTTACAAACCTAAAAAAATTTTTTTTTTAATTTTCTTTTAAACCTTCAAAGGATAATATCCAAGGGTAAAACCGCCGCCTGTTTGCGCAAAAATAGGGCCATATGGACAAAACCTGGAGTATCCGGGATACATATTTTCATTTCTACGGCTCTATCCCTCGGGAAGAAACGACACGGGTGGGAACTATTTCCCCAACCGTCCAGGGGACAGGGTCTCCGGAACCCGCTCTTTTGGTGTTTGGTTCGCGTGAGTTTCCTAACCAACCTCCCTCACCTATTTACGGGTTTATAGGTGATAGAAATAATACGTTCCACCCCCTTACCCATCTAGTCCTTCTATAGGTATCCTATATATATACCCTGTACTAATATATTATATATATAGATATATATATAATATATTATACTATTTATATATAATTTATTTTTTTAACATTTTTGTAATAAGCCTTTAATTACGCTGATTCCAAATATGTAATTGGTTTTCTGTGTAAGTGTCGTACTTTTCGAGATATTTTATATTTATAGAAAAAAATTAATTTTATTTTTTTTTTTACTTATTTTGTATATAAACATTTTAATATCTGAATATCCAAATATGTAATTGGTATTTTTCTGTAAGTTTCGTACTTTTTTGTAGAGTATAATTTTAATCATTTTTTTAAATTTTTGATATAAATGTGATTTTAATTATTATTTAAAATATTTCGAATCTTTGAATCATGTCCGTTACCACTTAGAAATCATTGTTAGTATCTATCATACTAGCAATATGTTAAAAAAACAAAAAAAAAAAAAAATGAAACTGACGGAGTCTTAAAAACATAACAGGGCGTATATGTATATATATATTATATTATATAATAATATAATATTAAATATATTATATATATTATATATATATTAATATAATTTATATATATATATATATTAATTATATTAAAATTAAATTATATATATATATTATAATATATATATATATAATATAATATATATATAATATAATATATATATCAGGGTGGGCACTTCCGACTCTTTAGTCCGCTAGTCCGCTAGCCCGCTCCGAGCCGACTACCTAGATAGGTGAGCGTGACTAGACGGAGGTGTCGGAGTCGTACAGGATTAGCGTATCTTGCACGTATGACCGAAGCAAAACCCATAGAGTTCCTCCGCACTTTTGTTCCGCACCTTTTTGAAAAAATGAAAGTATCGTTTACCTATAGCAATTCATATTGGGTTATAATAAGAATGAAATATTAATGTCCTTTTATAGTCTTATAAAAGTCATATAACTAATTATATGCATTTTAGCCGTCAAAAGACTTAATTGGTTTCCCTTTAATAATTAAACTCTCCAAAACAATCTCACCTTGCGGTAAAGGTACACCCACTAATATACCATTCTAAAATAACAATTAAAAATTAGATTTACTAGGTACTCACGAATGACTATTTAAAACCATCAATCTACTAACTTTAATTCTTAATCAATTATACTTTGATGTATAACGATGGCAATATTCAATTCAATGGTGGGCTGTCATTAGTATACTTGCGTACAATATAATATATATATTGTCATATCCGATTATTATTTACCTAATATAATATAAGTATATAGTATTTATATTATATATATCTCTCTTATAATATATATACCTATATATATATATATATAACTATATAATATATATATATATATATAATATAATATATATATATATATATATATAAATACTATAATATCTTATATATATAAATATATAATATATATATATATACTATATATATCTATATATATATCCTTATTACCATATATATATTCCAATAAGCTGCGTTTCCAACACGGCCGACTGCAGTTCAGAGAGCGCGTCTGTTAACAAATCCTCGGAATCTTCGGGAAATTAGTCACGATAACGGGTCGGGTTGCCGAAGTTATATCTGACTACAAACAAATTCTTTAACAAAAAACATGTGGTCGGAATGGCTTGCCAAAAGTTTTTAATATTTTAGTTAACTTATATTAAGGATACTAATATATCGTATCATTTCATAAAATAGATACAAATAAGTACAAGAGTATCTGTTTACAATTGTCAAGCTGATCCGACGGGTCCGCTCAGCCGTTCCAGGTACCCAAATTTCCTGTTATCCTGATTGGTTAATGTAATTTTTTTCAATTCAAAGCGTTTCGATCATTTGCACACGGGCTTGCACTCGGGCTCTGGAAACGCAGCTATGTATTTTATATATTCATAATATATTGATGCGTGTATTAAAAGATGTTCAAGCGATATAGACATGAATAGTTATGTCCCGATACCAAATCATTTTTCTTTTCGTGTTTTTTTTCCAAATCATAATTTTTATAGCATTTATTTTTAACGAATGCATTTATAACCTTTTAATTAACACTTATTAAATTTTAATCCTTTAATTATATCTTATATACTTTTAGCTTTATATTATTTCAAACTTTTATACTTTTTTTATTTTTACCCCAAAAAAAAAAAAAAAAAAAGATTAAAAGTTTATATAATTTGAAATTTTCTTATTTGCTTGTATTATTATTTCAAGAATGGGATATTAAATTTTATGCTACCTCCCTGTTCAGAATATTGGAAGATAATATTTTTATGTTAGCAATTATTTTCAAAACCACATTATTACATTAATTAAAGGATGATAAAATAAAGTATTTAGAAACATTTTATTTAGTAAATATCAAAAACATTTTATTTTACAAATAAGTTACACAGAAAATATATATATATATATATATTACTATATATATATAATATATATATATATATAATATATATATATATATATATATATATACTAATATATAATAATAATATATATATATATATAGCGCCCTCAATTGTAACAGCAATGGGTCAGTTTGAATTTTTTTTTGTTTTTGTTTAATATATTGCTACTATATGATACCAACAAAGAATTTCAGTGGTAACGGACATGATTCAAAAGTTCGAAGTATTTTTAAATAATTTTTAAAAATTTCACATTTATGTTAAATATTGTTTTAAAAATGAAATATTCTCTAAAAGTACGGGACACTACAGAAAAACCAATTACATATTTGGAATCAGCGTATAAAGCTTATTACAAAAATGTAAAAAACAAAAAAAAAAAAAAAACATTTTTTTTTTTCATAAATTAAAATATTTCAAAAAGACGACACTTACAGAAACAATTACATATTTGGAATCAGCGTATAATGATTATTACAAATATTTAAAAAAATAATAATAAAAAAAAATTAGGGGGCTTGAGCCGACGGGGGAAAGAGGGGGGATGTTTTCCATACCCCGTAGGGGAGGGGCGGAGGAACCCCGCGAACACCAAATACCAAAGAGCGGCGGGTTCCGGAGACCCGCCCCGGAGGGGGTTAAATAGTCCTACCCTGTCGTTCCCCCGGAAGCCGCAGAGCCCCGACTCTTACCATCTTTGCGGTTTACCCTTGCGGTATTCCCTTAGTTAAAAAAAAAAATTTAAAGTTAAGAACCTTAAAACGCAACTGGTCCTATATATTTTTTAATCATGTCCGTTACCACTGAAATTCATTGTTTGGTATCATATAGTAACAATATTTAAAAAAAAAACAAAAAAAATTCTAAACTGACCATTGTTTAAAACAGAAAAGGTCATACATAATATATATATATTATATATATATATATATATAATATATATATATTATAATATATATATATATATATATATAGTATAATATATATATTATATATATATATAGTATATATATACTATATAATATATATATATATATTATATAATATGACAGATAAACACCACCGCTCACAGGGCAGAACCCTAATCTAGATAGAGGGTGTACTCGACTAACTTTAGAGCAGGACGAAGCCAAGCCCAAGGAGATAACAGCTAACATTTTTCCCACCATCCATATGCAAACCTGCGGACTTTCTCTTTGTTTGCGAGTGCATCATACCACTGAGCTATTCGGGCGCTTTTATATTTAATATATAATACTAATATATATATTATATATATATATATACTATATATATATATATTATATATATAATATATATACTATATATATATATATATATATATATATACAGTGGCGTATCTAGGGGGGGCCATGGCCCCCCCCAAAATTTTCTAGACTTAAAAATTTTTAAGATCATATCATGTAATTAATATAAAGTGCCCAAGCGTTAAATTAGTTTTATATAATTCGTCGCTGCAGGAACAAATCTCGCAAGTCCTTTAGTTAAAAAAAACTTGAAGCCATCAGAGAGAATGCAACATTAGAATTTCAGCAGATTTTTAAAGAATGTGTAAGCGTATCAGAGCTGGGGTATTGAAAATTGCCGTACCAATGGAATTAAACAGAGTCCCAAAAATACAAGCCCAAATTCCCTTACATCCGACCACAACTTATTTTTGAGAACATCCATTTTTATTACCCATTTTTTAGATGATTTAAATATCAGCTTAGCGAGAAAAAAAAAACAGGGAGGGGTTTTAAATTTCATAAAAGAAAATTATTTCTTCCTTGCAATTTGTCATACGAACAGGTGTTATGTGCCATATAGAAGATACAAGATGTAACATTTTACAAGGGAAGATCTCGGAAGCCCATATTAGAGGATTTAAGTAAAAGCAGAAGGGATTTATGGAGTGAAATGGGAATCACAATACAGATCGTCCAAAAACAGCAATAGAAGAGCTATGTTTCTTGTTACGCCAGTCACAATTTATCCAAAATATTTTCATCTTAGTTGAAAATACTGGCGAATTTTACCCGTGTCAATAACTGCTTCAGTATAAGAAGCTTTTCAACATTAAGACTTCTGAAAACCTACTTGAGAAATACTATTGGAGATGAAAGACTTACTGGACTTGCCCTCCTCTACACACATCGAAATTTTGACATAAAAAGTAAAAACTGAATATGCTATCTCGGACTTTGCTCACTCTCATACCCTGCAATTAAATTTAACAAATTTAGGTAAGATGATTTTAGTTATTTATATAAATTACTCCCATTTTTTCTTAGTAATTTAATATTGTTACCTTCCACTTTAGTATATATATATATATATATATATATATATATATAGTATACTATATATATAATAATGTATATATAATAGTATAATATATTATATATATATACTTACTATATATATATTATATATATATATTATATATATATATATATATATATATATATATATATAATATACTATATATATATTACTATATCATATATATATATCATATATATATATAATATATATAATATAATAATATATATATATATTATATATATATATATATGTATGCATTTTTGTACGCTTGGGTCATTTTTGATTTTTTTTTTTTTTTTTTTTTTAATATATTGCTACTATATGATTCCAACAATGAATTTCAGTGTTAACGGACATGATAAAAATTTGAAAATATTTTTAATATTTTTTAAAAATCTTCTTTTATGTTTAATTAAGTTTTTAAAAATGAAATATCTCGAAAGTAACGAACACTTACAGAACCAATTACCATATTTGAGAAACGCCGACATATAAGCTATACAATATGTAAAAAATAGGGGGCTTGAGCCGACAGGACGGACGGGGGGCAGGTTTTCCATACCGCTAGGAGGAGGGGCGGAGAACCCGTGAAAACCCAAATACAAGAGCGGGGGTTCCGGAGACCCCCCCGGAGGGGGGATATAGTCCTACCCTGTCGTTCCCCGAAGGCCGACAAGGGACCCCGACTCCGTCGCCATTCTTTGCGTTTACCCTTGGCGTATTCCTTTTAGTTAAAAAAAAAAAAAAAAAAAAAAAAATTAAACTAACGGCAGTCGTAAAACGTAAAAGGTCCTATATATTTTTGCAACTCTTGTCCGTTACACTTAAATTGCATTGTTAGATCATATACTAGAAAGATATTAAAAAAAAAACAAAAAAAAAGTCAAAAGTGACCCATGTGGAAAACACGAAATGTATCAAATATAGATAACATATCTTTTTAGTTATATATATATATATACTATATAATATATATTATATTATATATATATATACTATATATATATATATATATATATATATTAGATATATATATAATATATATATATATATTATATATATATGATTATTAAATCTTACTACTTTGATACCATTTTATCCGTTTTATTAAAGTTCTACGTACGAGGTTTTAAAGATAAGTCCTAGTTTTTAACTTTTTTTCTTTTCTTTTTTTTTTTTTTTTAAGGTTGAATAAATTTCACCATTTCCCAACAGTTAAGTTAATACTGTTTATGAATTTTGAATTTCGTCTTCACAGCGTTTAAACCCGATTTTTATTATTTTGTCACTTTAACTTTTAAATTTAGTTTTAACGTTAAATCAATTTTATTTACTTTTTTAATTCGTTAATTTGTAGGGTTGCAAGAGAGCGTTAGTGTTTTTAACTTTAAAGATTTTTAATCAAGATTTTTACATAGTTTACTGTAATACATTTTAGCTTTTAACATTACGCGTTTTAAATTAGCGTTTATGTTGTGCGAATTCAATTTTAACCTGATTTCACGTTTGTTGTTTTTGTTTTTTTTGTCTGTTTGTTCTGGGCGTTTTGTATGTGCATGCAGATGGCAGAGTTTGCACCGGGCGGGCCGAGTATCAACTTTGCTAACTTTCCTGGCCGGCGACCCAACTCTGCATCCGTGGAATACCACCTCCCTCTAACTCTTAATCCTAACCTTTTTTGCTCCTGTGCTGAGACCAGATGGCGTAGGAATTCATCCTCTAAACTCGTTTAATATGTCCAACTATAAGCTATTCATAATTTCCGTTCTAAAGGGTGGAGTATTGTGCCTATGTTTAACATAAAACACTCCCTGCTACACACGTCTCGAGAATCATCGAATCTCTAACTTCGATGTTCTGTGCTAAAATCTTTCTTCCTTCTACTACAAAATCTTGTGCTTTTCTGCTACTGTTACTGCCTAACAGAAACAGATTTTTACGCCTCTTTATACCTTACTACTCTCACGAGACTGTTCACACTCTATCCAAATTCCTGAGGTCCTCTATTTTTTTTTAGGGGATTTTTAACAACTACACTGAATGCGTTGGGTTCCTCTCATACTGATATAGGTGGGAGGAGGCCGAATCACCTTTAGCATTCTCAACGATCTTGAGCAACCAACTAATTAGAGAACCCACACACATTCCGGATTGATTCCCAACCAATTCTTGAACACACTTGACCTATGTTTCCACCACTAGTCCGTCTCTCTATAAATTACACCACCTTCGCTCCTATTGTAAATCTGACCACAACCTAATATCTCTTAATTTTAAATTAATACTTTCTCTCCAACAACTCCATCCTGCCCTACGCGTTTTTTCTGCACTTTGATCGGGCCGATTGGGCGGCCTTGCGTTGCTTCTTACGCTAACTATAATTGGAGCGACTGCTTTGTCTCTGGTGACGCTTCAACTTCTGCCGAAAAGGTGGGAGCTGTAATCGTGATGGCGATGAGGCAGGTTTATTCCTTCTTCGACTAAATTTTTTCTCCTCAATAATCGATGGTTCGATCGTGCTTGTCTCTGGCATCCAGGCTAGAGACAGTGCGTATCGGGTACACAGTGGAAAATCTCGAATTCTCCTATCATCTCTTGCTAATTTTCATTTCTTGCTAGAAATCGTTGCAGGGATACTCTTCGACGAGCAAGCGGGCTTTCATCAAACGAAAGTCGCTGACCTCCTTGGCTTTCCTACTGACAAATCTTTCTGCCTCTTGGCCAAAAAACATCTCTAACAACTTCTGTTAAATCTCTCTTTCCTCCTCTTATTCGCCCTTCTGATGTTCTGTTGCTAATTCTCACTGAAAAAGGCCAAATCTCTTTCGCGCCTCCTATTTTCTCTAACTCAACCACACTGGACGATTCTGGCATTCCTCCTTCCTCCTTCTTCTTTCTCTCAGCGTGTCTATGCCTTAGCCTCGTGTGCATTACATTCGATCGCGGTGCATGGGCTCCTGAAATCTATGAACGTAGGAAGGCGGGTGGTGGTCCGGATGGCATTCCTCCCCGAGTTTGAGCGGAGTGTGCATTCCGTGCCTATTCCCCGCCTCCCTCGTTAAACTATATTTCTCTATGTTCTCAATACTAGCACTTTCCCTCAGTGTGGAAGCACGCCACATATTTCCAACCTGTTCCGAAAAAAGAAGCCGCTCTCGAATCCTTCTAACTATCGCCCTAATAGGCTCTTACTGTGTATCTATTCTAAGATCTTTGAAACCCTTCCAAACTCTCATTTCTTAGATCATCTGAATCTCATTCACTTCTTTCCGAATCGCCAGTACGGCTTTAAGCGCTCGAGGTCTACTGGCGAGATACTTTCCTATTCTTACTGATTAGTTCCGCCCTTAGGAACTATCGGGAGGGAGACTTGCTGGTGGCGCTTGACATATCAAGCATTTAACCGGGTATGGGACGCGTCACTGCTCTCCAAGCTTTCCTCCTTCCTTTGCGTTTCCTCCTTCTCTTTGCTTACTTATGTCTAGCTTTCTTCAAATCGCTCAATATCGGCTGTTGTTGATGGGGCGATTCTTCTTCCTTTTCTGTCAATAGTGGTTGTTCCTCAGGGTTCTGTCTTATCTCCTACTTATTCCTACTTTTCATTAATGATCTTCTCAACCGGCACTTCTAACTCTATTCACTCATTTACCGCCGATACTCGACCCTTCATTCTTCAACTCATTTTCAATTCTGCTCCTTCTTTTACTTCTAAAATTGCCTCCTCTCGTCTTTATATTTCCGATTCTATTCTCGCCTATCTTGGATAGAATTTCCGGGTGGTGGTTCGTCTGGAACCGTTGTGAAAATTTCAATTCTGTTAAAACTCAACTTCTACAAATCTTCCCCTCTAAGACACCTTCCAACTTTTCCTATCTCTTTTTCGACGGTTCTCTCGTCTCTCCTGTTCGACAATATTAACATCCTTGGCCTTAACATAAACAAAAAATTTGCTTGGAAACCTCACATCACAACGTTTGCTAAGGCGGCCTCAAAGAAGCTGGGAGTTCTGTTTAGACTTGCGAGACTTTCTTTCCTCTGCACAATTATTCAGTTTACAAGGCCTCATCGCCCTGCTATGCGGAGTACTGCTCTCATATCTGGGGCTGCTCTGTTTCACCGGGCTTTTGGATAGGGTCGAGTCAAAGGCCAAAAAGACTTATCAACTGTCCAGTTCTTTCTAGGTTCACTTGACCCTCTATCTTTGCGCGGCGATGTTGCGTGCTTTATCTCTTTTCTATAGGTGCCGTAGCGGCAAGTGCTCGAGGGAACTTTCCACCCGCGTGCCACCACCTTTTAAGAGCCCTTCGTAGCACAAGGTGCTGGTTTTGGGGGGTTTCGGGGCCCCCCCCAAAAAAACCTATTGGGGAAGGGTTTTTTTTTTTTTTTTGTGTTATATCAGCAATTTCCAGACTAGTTCGCTTGCGGGTACCTCCTCTTTCCTGCCACCTTCTGTTTCTGTGGAGATTCTCTTCCAGCTTCTGTGTTTCCTTACTCAATTTAATCTCCCTCCTTTAAGCCCGCGTCTGTGCTCATCTGGGTAATTTGTGTTAGTTGATTTTTTGTTGATTTTAACACCCCTCCATTGAATAGGGCTTTGCCGCTGAAGCGGTTGTGGATGAACCGTAAAAAAAATATATAATATATATAAATATATATATAAATATATATATGATATATATTATACTATATTATATATACTATATTTATATTTATACTATATATATATATATATTATATATAATATTTATATATCATATATATAAATATATATATATATATATATATATATATATATATATATACATATATACTATAATATATATATATATATATATATAATACCATAATATTATATATTATATATATATATATATATATATAAATTATATACTAAATATATAATATATTAATATATAAATTATATTATATCATATAATATTATATAATAAATATATTATATATATTATATAGTATATATATATATTAATTATATTTATATATATATGATATATATATATATATATATATATATACTATATATATATATATATGCTACCTAAAATTTATATTGACATTAAAATTTATAAAGATATATGTAAGTGCTACCAGATTCTTGGTTGCACAGCTGTAAGAAAAGCTTGAACAAAAAAGTCCTGTTGCCGAAATAACTGGGTTCTTTCTTTTAATTTTTTGTATAGTGTTCAAGGTTCACCGAGGTGCCGCTGTAACCAACGGCATGCCATGGTGATAGAGCCAGTTAGAAAATAGACCCGGGCGAGCTAACAGCTTTGCTCTCTCTCGGGATAATAATTTGTAAAGTTATCAAAGACACATTTAAAGAATAATTGATATTGTAGGAATAAATATTTCTTTTTGAACAATAGTTAAAACACTTAAATTGTGTTCTTGTAAAATAATCATAAGAAGTAATTAATAAAGAATAACTAAGAAAGCGTTTCGTATTCCAAAAAAACTATCTTATTATTTGCTATATCAAAGTGATCTATTAAATAGGGCCAATTAATAATTATAAAAGATCAGTCTTTGTTCATAGTTTTGGTGACCCCAGTACAGTGACATAAAAAAAACCCCCCCTTGTGGATCTAGGGGGCCGCCATAACAAAAAAAAAAAAAAAAAGTGGTTGCATTTGTCAAGTGTGACAAAAGTGCATAAAAACAAATATAGTTGCAAGTGAAGTGGACCCATATACGTGAAAATAATTTTTTTCCGGTAAACCACAAATAGTTCTTAGTGCGTTGGTAAACATAGCCTCTCCTAAACTTTATTACATAACGATAGCGTGAAGAATCCGTTATTTTAAAAGTCGCTAGTCTTGTGAAAAAGAGCTCCATTTTCAAATATCACACCCGGCAAAAAAAAAAAAAAAAAAAAAAAAAAAAAAGATAAAAAAAACGGGCAAAAGGGACTTAAAAATGCCCAACCAAAAAAAAAAATCCCCCCGGTTAAAACCGGGGGGGGGAGGGGAAAGTCAAGTAATACACCAAAAGCATCTGCAAAAACTTCGAACGTCTCCCCCGCTTCCCCCAAATCTCCAATTCGGAGAGAAGAAAATTCGAACTCCGATGGGGAAGCAAGTCAGGACCTTCATACCCCGCTACGAGCAAGATCTGTTACCCCCACAGTCTCCCCCTCGTTGGGGGGGACTCCAAAGACCAGTCTGCCTATTGGCGCTATTCCAAAGTTAGATTTGCGTAATATGATGACTTGGTTACACACTACGATTACCGTTTTCAAACTTAATGGAGTGGATGATCCAAAAGAACGCGTAAGAATTTTGGCTTCCGTCCTTCCCCATGATATTGTAGCAACCATCAAATTTCCATTGGGGGGAGATTGCTTTCAAAAGTTAATTGCGTCGATAGAGGAAGCGTACGCCCCCAATCTTAGAAGTCAAATCAGTGAAATTTTCAAAAAAGGAAGAAAAAAAGAAGAGCTTCCTTCGGTTTACTTGGAAAGAGTTCGTGACGTTATGGGAAGAATAGGATTCGATCTGCTTGCAGAAAACAGTGCTCCTTTTGTTCATGAATTGTTTATTAATGAGCTTCCATCTCGCATACAAGAAAGTTTAATGACTCTGGCAGACGATAGCAGTCTTGAAAAAATTACAAAAGTAGCAGATAACTTATATAAGAACTTTTATAGGAATGACTACGAAACCCCACACGAGAGACGGGGGAGAGAATATTGGGGGGCGGTAAATTATCTTCAAGGAGAACAGTTCCCGACCCAAGAGAGCGGCACATATGGAGAGAGTCGAAATACAAACAACAACAACGATCCTCAAGTTTCAGAAGAGGCTAAAGTAAACAAAGAGTTCTTTCGAGAGATGAAAGGGCTTCTCAAGTCTCTCACCAAGGTCGCAGGACAGCTGAGTGAGGCCGCTGCCAAACCGACTCGTACAGAAGAACAACCATCATTTCAAAATAGAAGAAATGCTCCTAGAGAACGTAAACAAGGCAACACTGTAAATGCGGAGTTGCTAGGCGAGTTATGTAAACCACACTCCAGATTTCTCCATAGAAGTTACACCTGTCATTCGGAATTTTGTCCTATGTATTCTTTGGTATTCCCGCCAAATGGAGAAAGTCAGCAAGTCCATGAGTCACATCCCCAAAGAAGGCAGGGAAACGCATCAGATCCCCCCTCGAACAGGAGTTAGGGGGGGAGGTGAATATTTTAGATGAAAATTATCGTATTTTTAATTATGGGAATTTTGCTGAAGTAAATAATTTGCATGCGTATACTAGTAGGTTTAATAATAATTATAATAATAATAATATGAATAATAATAGGTATGTTTGGTATTCTAATGGGTATAATAATAATAATAGGGAGGTAGCTTTGAGTAATTTTAAGAGTAACGGGCAAAGCGCTCTATGGCATGTACAAGGAGGTTATCCTCCTTACAACGAGGCTCTGAGTATCCCGAATAGTGATGAGAGTATCGATGTGACCCATACGATACCACGCTTGGCCTCGTACCGGACGCACAGATATGTAGTACGGATGCTCCGACTGGAGAAAGTCCGTTCATAAATAATATGTCTGTATTCAAATAAAGTGCTAAGAGATTATAAAACTTTATCACTATTATGTGACATAAATTATCAAAACAGAGTCTTTATTTTCAGATAGTGGTAGTGAGTATGAAGAAAGTACTTCTACAGGATGGAGATAATAATATATCGATTATTGGTCAAATTAAAGCCGCCAATGATACCGTAATCTTGACGTATTACTCAGCGAAATTTTAAATTGATTTTGATAAAGAGAACTTATGATGTGGAATTTTTAACAACTAAATTGCCAATTTGCATCTTATTAGGTATGCCGTTTTTAAAAAAATTTTCGGTTTTAACATTAATTGCAAACAGATATGTTTAAGACTGAGTACTTCCAGAGCAAGAATGTATAAAAATTGTGTGATTAAAACAATTGTAGAGATAAGGCCTTTTATCTTCATTACTCTCTCTCAATGTTTCCTCTTCTGCTACGCTCTCATAATTGAACTTTTTTATGACTATACCTATAGTTAATAATCTGGTATTTGAATTTTAACATTTATTTATAAATGGCATATTTTACCGGAAAATTTTAAGGCTCGGGAAGAGCAGCTTAAAGCTTGGGATGATTTGTTCAGAGAATTTGGGGGAGGGGGGAACGCCGATTCGAAACTTAAGAATAGAAATGGGGGGGGATACTTGTGCTTTACGTGGGGGAGAGGAGACGAGCATTCCAACTGCTATCTTGAAGGAATTAGCTTCACTCTTTCCTTATAAAACTAATATAAGCGGAGTTCCAATAAAAATGAAACCTCGTCGTATTCCTCATAAATTATTCGAACAAACAAAGAAGGAGCTATTAAATTTAGTAAAAGCGAAAGTTTTAAAGCAGAGGGCACCATCGCAATGGCTTTCCAAATCAGCGTTGTGTTGGAAAAAAATGGGGGAGGGGTACGAATCGTCTGTGATTTTAGAAAACTTAATTCTGTGGCGAAAAATGATGTATTTGCTATGCCGAATATAAATGATATATTTAGTGGGCTTCATGGGACAAAGGTATTAAGTAAGCTTGACGTCACGAACGCGTACTATTTACTGCCTTTAGCAGAAGCCGATCAACATTATTTTACTATTAGTACAATGATCGGAAATTTTTCTTTTAGACAATTACCGATGGGATTTAAAAATTCGAGTTCCTGTTTTATGAGATTTTTAACTATATTACTTCAAGGCATTCCCGGTGTACACGTGTATTTAGACGATATTTTGATAGGGACCAAAGATTTATCAGACCACGTGGTGGTACTTAAACAAGTATTTGAGAGATTAAATTATTTTAAAATTTGTTTAAATAAAAAAAAAATGCGAATTTGGGGTAAAAAGATTAAGTTATTTGGGTTTTGACTTGACGGAAGAAGGGCTTGCGCCATTATCTGAAAAAGTTAAGGAAATAATTAATGTTCCTCGGCCGGTAACCATAAAAGAAGTACGTTCGTTTGTTGGCCGAATTTCCTTTTACCGTCAAAATATACCGTGTTTTACAAATCTAACATTGCCTTTGTATAATTATTTAAAGGGAAAAAATAGCTCTAATAAAAAAATCACGTGGTCTCCCGAGGCTGAGAAGTCTTTTGTAGATATAAAACAAGCGATTCGTCACGCCTCTCGGCTCAGGTTTCCAGCAGTTGATGCGCCTCTCAAAGTGTACATTTATGCAAATCATAAAGCTTTTAATACGGTAATTATGTCTGACGATGAGAATGGGACTCCTTTTGCTTTTTATAGTGGGTCTTTTAATACAACAGAAAAAAAATATTTGCCAGTAAATAAGCTTTTATTGGGGTTAACGAAATTATTCAAGAAATATGGGGCAATTTTAGCGGGAAAACATGTGCGTATCTGTACTTGTTCACGGGCGTTTGTATATAAAATAAATCATGCTAATGACGTACAAAATTATAATGCTAGGGAATTGAGGGAACTAGCTATTTTGAGTACTTTTAATATCACGATGGAGTTAATTACCGAAAATCAAAATGCGTTATCAAAATGCGTTATTAAAATATTTACTTGCTAATAATATTACCCGAGATGAGGATGAGGTAGGAGAAGATGCAGGTTCAAATAGTGTAGTCTGTGACTCCGCCCACCGATTCACGACAGCCAATGAGCAATCGGCTGAGAATACTATAGCGACTGACGTAGGTGCTATTAACTTGGTAATGAATGGAAACGCGCCGATCGATCTCTCGGTTAGAAATGAAGGCTGCAGCCGCACTGAAGCGGCCAAATTGGAAATTTCCAAAATAAATTTAGTAACCACGTTTGATAAAAAATGCAAAAATATTATTCTCGCATTTCAAGCGAGATTTGGACTTTGAAGAAATTAGACAGCACCAACAGTCAGATAAATACCTTAGTGATCTGATGGCGAAGAGAGAGAAAACAACCTTGAAGTTAATAAGGCAGAAATTCTTTTATAACAAAAAGGAGATAGAATTAGTGGTCGATGTCTCTTTAAACTATTCGCGCGTTTTTGTGCCGGAAAAGAGTGTGCAGAACGTAATCAGCGACTACCACAATAAAGGACATTTGGGTGTGAATAAAACCCTTCTGAGCATAAAAAATGAATTTGTGTTTCAGCAGCACATGCATAAAAAAATAAAACAGTTTATCCGCACGTGCTCAGCATGTCAAAAAAATAAAACAGTACCAGGTATAAGTCCTGATTACGGTGTTTTTAAAGAAGTGACGAAGAAGTTTCAAGCCGTTCATGTTGACATACTGAAGTTACCTAATGCAAGAGGATACAAATACCTACTTACCTTAATTGACCGCTACAGTAAGTACTTGTTCGCTGTGCCTCTTAAAGAAATAAATTCGGGAGAAATATTGAATGCATTCATTCACGAGCTATTTCCATTCTGTGGAATTCCTCAGGTAATTATTTCGGATTTAGGTGCGAATTTCACTAGTCGCTTGTTTGAGGAAGTTTGTAGGGCCGTGGGAATGGAGCACCGGACTACGTGTAGCTCAAATCCTAGATGTAATGGCCTCCTGGAGGTAAGTCATAGGAATTTGCTGGCTTGTCTGAGATGTATGTTGCAAGAGCATGATTTAAGCCCCTCCGACTGGCCGAGCCTCTTACCTATGGTGTTATTCACTCTGAGGCTCGCGCCGATAACAAAGAACGGTCTTAGTCCCGCAAACTTGATGTTTGGCCAAAATATAGCAATACCTAGTGGATTAGTTGATCCTGCTTCGGAAACGGCCCCAATAGAGTATAATGCATATGTTAAAAAGCTAGCCGCTCTTTTAGCGCAGCCGCTGGCGCCACACACCAATTATAAAAATCGACACGTCTTTGTGCCTAAAGGGTTACATGAGGCAAAATTTGTCGTGGTGCGGCAGACACAGTTTAATGTCGGCAAACTAGCTCCCCGCTATGTCGGCCCTTTTAAAGTTATAAAAGTTAATAAACAGAACGTACTTATCGAAAAAAATGGGAAACCTCATTTAGAAAAAATTTAAGAAAACTTCGCATATATCTATAACTTAGTAGATCTTAGAAAGAGAAAATAACACTAAAAAAAAATAAAAGATAAATAAATAAAATTAAAATACTAATCCGTTTTCTTTCAGATGGTAAAAACGCCCAAAGTAAAGGGGTTACATAAAAATGAAGAGTTGCCTCCAATAGGAGAGCTATTATTTTAGGTGAAAATTATTGTTTTACTTACTCTAACTTTAGTAGCCACTGTCTCCTCTATCCTAAACCTTTTTTACA
>JABUQX010067885.1:0-20000 GCA_015478945.1 Trachelipus rathkii
CTATCTTTTTTTATCTTTACCGTTGAACTTCTTGCACCATCGGTAGCGCTGAAAGCCGTTTTTTTTTTCTCATGCAAAATCAACATTTTGGCTTTACATAATTACAACTCTAAATGTTTTAAACATCTCTAATTTCGTATCTTTCATGCTCACATCTTAATTAATTACTTGTTATACTATACTACTAATATTAATGAAAAACAAACAATAAAAAACATTTTATCTGCACCCTGAACCGGAGATCATATATATATATATATTATACTATTACCCCTCATATACCAAGTACTTTAAGGAAAGATAATAAAAATAGTTGAGATAGTGTGTCTAAATAAAAGAAAGGAATATATTATATTAATATTATATATATTATATATTAATATATTATTATCTTATATAGGTTATATTATAATATCATATCTCTATCTATATATTAGTAATATAGTGATAAACATCAATTAAATGAAAGAGAAAAAAAATCGGTTTCTACAAGAAAAGAAAATAAATGAAAATTAAATATATTCTCATTCTCTTTGATAGTGGTTTTAGGAAGATTTTTACTTCTCTATTTTTATTATGTTTCTTTTCAATTTGCTTCATATTCTTTCATTAATTAATTTATTTTATCTTCCTTTTAATTTTGACTTCAATTTCCACAACAAAATATTCATCATTAAATATTGATAATTCAGATACGTGAGTGACTTTTTAAACTGATTTATAAATTCGTATTAATGGTTTTATCTTATTTGGAGAATACTTATTTAATTTTTTATTGTTTATTATTTATATAATTATTTAATTATTATTATGTTTTGATTATTTTATTTATTTATTAATTATTATTAGTTTATTATGAATATTATGTTAATTATTTATAATTATTATCTATTATTATTATAATGTTAAGTTATATTTTTATTATTATGTCATATATATGATAAGTAATTAATATTATTATTAAGGAATTAATTATTTATGATTGTTATATATAGGTATAATAATTATATATTATTTATTCACGATTGCTTCGTGGTTTTGTTATTATGTTATATTTACCTTGTCATTTATTAATTTCATTAATTATTTAATGAGTATTTAGAGTAATGAATTTTAATCAGGGTTGGCATCGAAAAAATCAATGATTTAAATCAACTGATATATTTTTTTTGAATTTTTTTGTATGTTTTTTTTTATTCATTTTTTTGATTTTGGTAGCAATTTGCTGTTCGTAAATTAATCCTAGTTTTTATCGTAAAGCAGAATTAAGTAGATGACAGTAGATATCTTTGAAAGGTATCCCCTCGTTGCAAATCATATCCAATATTGGTACACCTACTTTTCATCCTAATGTTCTCCAAATCACAAATTTATTTTGATCTAAGTATCTCATTGTATGTATATCGTATATGTATTCATGTGTGTGTATAAACATGTATATGCATTCATGTGCAAGACTATTAAATATATTTTTATTTGAAAAACTAATGAGATATAAAGGTCGATTATTACTATTTAGTAATAATTAGGAGCTCGTTATATGAATTGATAGAATTTATTTCCTCTATTCATATATGAGTTAATCGTTGTGCAGATAATTGAAAAAGCTATTTGATAGTTAAGAGATATCTTGTAGAATATATCCAAATAGCAGTTGTCATAAATAGAAGAAATAGATATAGATAAAAATTCAGACTCGCCCTGTTGTTTATTTATTATATTATTATTATTTAGTATTAATTATTACTAGTAATAAGTGTATCGTAATATTAATAGTATTATTATTATATAATGATATTTATCAATATAGTTTTATTTAGTTGATTTTATATATGTATCTCTAAAAGATATCATATTGTTGAGTATCTAGTAAATATGATTTGAATGAAGTATGATGAGATACATATAAAAGTTGATAATTATGATGACAGCTACCCTAATTTCGATGTTACATTTTTTGTCGTCTAAAAGGAAAATATAAATGACGTATCAAACGAAATAGGTTTAAGACATGTTTGTTGCATCTCCAATTGAGGTAGAGGTAATATTGGCTTCTATAGAAATATAGAATATGAGCTATTCTCTCTTTAGTCTTAGCTACCGTTTATTCAAACGTACGTAAATGGAGTACATCACATCCTCTCTTGTATAGGACTATGCTTGTGGTGAGCGATGGTGTTAACTGCTTTTTTCGAAAGGAATTTTATCGCGTTTTCGAGTAATGACTTTGTAACTGAATGATATTGAGAAATCGTGCTATATGATAAGCAAGAATATGAATATAGTGGGGGGAGATAAACAATGAGAGGAGAATATTGAAATTGGAGATTTAATTTTACCAGGACTATTAAAGATGGCTTACTTTTATCAAACAGTTCAGTTAGAGAATGTTTTTGGTTTTGATTAATTATTCATTATACATAAATTTTTGATTTATGAGAACCTAATTACAAATCCTATCTATTATTATATTATTTAAATTTATAATCTAAATGGATAAAATTGTGAAACTAAATAGTTTGAGACTATACCTTTTTTTAATACTGTTACAGGTTCAATGGTCTCCACATAACGAAACTATTTTAGCAAGTTCCGGAACCGACCGTCGGTTGCACGTTTGGGATTTAAGCAAAATAGGAGAAGAACAAAGTGCAGAGGATGCTGAAGATGGACCTCCAGAACTATTGGTAAGTCTTCTAGGTACATTTTACACTAGAAGTACGTTAGATATTCACTTCTCCCCTCCCATTTTTTTACGTACTAAATATAAATTGTCGACCCCTTTCTTTTTACCACTTTAAGATGGGTACAATCATGAAACTTAGGAAATTCACAAAGCTATGCTATCCCACCCTGCCAATTTTCCACTTCTCCCAACCATTCTTTAAGGGCTGGAAACCTCTGTTGGTGGGGTTGATGTTCATAAGGACATGCTCATTCGTTTTTAAAATTTACATTCATTTTCTGTATTCAACCAAAGTGCTTGTCATATTTTATAAAGATTTTCTTTAAAATTGCTTCTAACACTATCTACAGTTCCATCCAGTATTTCTTTACTGTTTAAATATCTCTTTTAAGATATCATTTTGTACTCAAGATCTATCATTCTCTCCTTTTGTTCATTATATAATACGTAATTTATGTTGTATAAGAGTTTTTATAGATAGATACGGATTTGAAAGATAGAACTAGATACAATTCATGATTTTACGCGAGTAGCTCTTTAATGAAGAAAAGATTTTAAGATTATTTAGCATATTATGCAGCTAAAGGTTAATTGTATAGATCCAATTAATGAATAATATATACATACACGTCAAATGTGAATAGGACTTTAATTTGGAATTGATCTCAATATATATTATAATAATGAATAAACCTATATGACATTAATAATAATACATAATGAGTATAATATCAAAATGCATCTATCAGTATTGTTGGAGTATAAAGTGAGTTGTATTAGTTGTAGACTTAATTATTCATATATATATATTATTAAGTTAGTATATATTTCTTATTCATCTCATCATCTAGTATTCATCTACTCATTCATTATGACTGTTGCTTCATATATATTATATATCATATTATTTTTCATATTAATTATTATATATTATTCTCTATTGATTTATCGTATTACTATTTAGAATATTTCGATTATATATATATCTTGTCGTTATAATTATTTTGTTCGTTACATATCTATGTTGTTAGTTCTATTATTATATATTATTATTATTATTTTATTAATCTTATATTATTATAGGTACTCTTTACTTTCATTTATTATTCATTTTATTATTATTACTTCATATTATTATTAGAGCTCTTATATTTATTCATTTCTTAGGTATTTATTATACATTAATATAATTATTACTATCATCTATTCATCATAGCTTCATCTACGTATACTCATCTCATCTTCTTCATCTATATAAGTAATAATTAAATTAATATAAGTTACATTCTCTCACTCTCGATATCATTGCATACTCTTATTATTGTATGAATTGGTTATATTTGTCTTGTCCGCTAATTCATATAGACTTCTGTGCACTCATAAGAATAAATGTAGTCTATGTAAAGTAGTCTTTCTGTTTTTATAATATATAATAATGAGTTAATTCTAGCATTACGTGATATAGGACTGGATGAGTCTACACAAAGCTATTAATTATAGCAACATAAGATTCACACAGTATGGTTGTAACACATATATTATAATCATGCGAACTAATACACGGGAGCACTACGAACACTTGTACCACACGGCTTATTATTACATAGTGGGGTAATACTGCACAACATAATGTCGTAATAATTTTTCGGTCACAAATGTATATTATAGTCTTGTGCGCTGCGCTATATTCTTTTCTCTCATATACATATGTCATACTCTGGTTACATAGTCGGTACACCAGTATATATAGTAGTATCTTTATACACATTAACTATATTTTTTTTAATAAGAAGAGGTTAGAGAAATAGTATTATGCTTTAATTTAATAGTTTGTACTATTACATTATCTTCTTATACGCATTTCATGATATTTGTGGTCTGACAGAATTTATTGTATACATTATGGCATATTTTTTATATAAGACTCGAGCCATAGTTTTTAAACACAGTATTATCTATAAACTAATGATTTTCTGTCTACATTCATTCATTGAAGTTTGAGCCGTTCATATAGATTATTGTTGCTTGAGCGAGGGGTATATAGGCTATATACTGAGCATTTAGATAGGCACTATAACCTATACGTCATCGGGAGATTACATATATATATATTAGGTATTTCGTATTTGTATTCGGTAGATGGATTATGATTGATATTGAGTATAGTACTTGGATAATTACACTCATGTATTAGGTGTCACGGTTATGGTTTATATACTAATACTACTACTATCTGAGTCTCGCTTATATCGCTTACATCACTATCACTCGCATACGCGCCATATAGTATATGATATTAGACATTTATAGTTAACTTTAAGTATATTTGTAAATAATGTTATTACCTCTCAAAGGTTGGTCGCAAAGAGATACACTAGAACTATTTAAGTATTCACCGTACTTATACAATAGATAATTTTTTGAATTTTTGTCTCAATGTAATATTGAAATATATCTTATTACCTTTGGAGGCGGGATAGTGTAAAATGTTTGGTGCTTGTATCCTTTATCATGTATATGCTGAAATGACATATATATTAATTATATCAGGGCTTATATCAGAACGATAGTTTTTTGTATATATTTCTAGTATGTCATTTTTTGAAAGTAGCATTGAGTGCACTCAATTTAGGAATAATTATAGAAATTAAAAGGAAAGAGGGAAGACATTAATTTGGTTATAAGGAGTATTGACTTTTATTTTCATATTTGACAAATATTGCCGTGTGTAGCATTTTTATAATTAATTGATAATTATTTATTCTTGGTGGACGTGTTTATTGCAGTACTCATATCAACGTATGTGAGTCATCATCAGCGAAAATCTACCGTTTTCTCATGGAATCTCAAATTGATAGCTCACACTGTGGGTTAGGTATCTATGTCTCATGATCCAGTAGTAATTGAATAGATAGATAATTAATGCAAGTAGTTAACGATCAGACATGAATTATCGTATCATCGTAAAGCAATAAGCTAATACTATGGTGATCATTATGTGGTGCGATATTGTTGTATAGTATGCTTAATTTAGACGCTCACAAAAATTGTATTTGCTTATCATGTTTACGATATATAGGTATATTCTTACTGTATTCTTGTCAGTTGGCATTACGTGTCTTCCATATTTTAAAAATCTTATAAAATTTATGTTTTTGTTGGCGGTGTTGTTATATCTTTTAAAAGGAAATAAAGAGTCATTTTGTATATTCAATATTGAAAATTTTATACCCACAGTGAAATATGGGATGACAGTCTTCTTATATTAGATTGTATATATATAATCACATTATAAGAATGGATATCAGGCCGCAAAATTATTATAAGTCCTAATATTTATTTGTGTTCTGTTCAAGTCATTCCGATTTTATTGTGATAAAATTCTGAAAATAATTATGATTGTAATATAGAATTTAATTTATAAGGGAAGGTATAAAGATCGTCGTTTATGTATATAGTAGATATTATATCCTTATTATTTTGTGAATATTTTTTGAAAATTGATGAGATTGTGTGTAGAAAATTTTACTTTAATAGGATTAGAAAATTAATTCTTACTCACCTTAATATATGAATACTCAGCTGTTTGTAATATAAAATTAAATATATATAGAGAATTCTAATTTTACTTTAAGTAGTTTAATTTGGCCTACTATAGTCAAGATATATGACAAAGTTAGATACGTTTAGTAGTTCATATTGGTTATATATATTATATTACTAATACTTATTTTCTTATTTATACATATTTTATTTATTTTTATATACTAAATTTTTTATTGTTTTTGTTTTTAGTGTTTTATTTATTTTTATAATAAAGGTTTATTGTGGCTGCCATATCAACATATAGTATAGGTTAGTATATTGATATATAAGATCTATATATGGAATATAAGTTATTATTATAATATATTATATAGTTATATTTGTCTATAGTGTAATATTAATTATTATAGTGATAATTAATTATAGTATATGTAATCTCTAAAGTCTATTATTTTTTTATCGGACAAAATAAATTAATAGGGTTTAGCTCAAATTCTACTAACTAAGATGGACATGGCATAGCATGTTATATCTATAGTATATAGTCTAAATAAATGATAAAATAATTCAATTCATTTTTAAATAATACTAGCAAATTAAAAAAAAAACGAAAGGCGTAGAAGAGAGACAGACAGAGCGAGATCAGTCCAGCACACAACACAGCACACAACAAGCACTCAGCGCACACACGCGCGCACCGACGCGACCTTTCTGCAAATCACTACAAACTGCTCACACGAGGGACAGCATCGATCAAGACATATTCAGTGACTACAACATCACGACGCACACACGCACAGCACACGACCACTAACCATAATGAACGAAGTTCACGACAAGAAACTTTTTACGACACTCTGACGATATAGCGCGCTAGAAATTAGTTCCTATAGCTCTCAGTTTCGTGAGTATATCTTTAAATATATAGTTAGCGGGTATTATATTCGAGTAGTGCATAATAGGTTATCTCATACCAAATGTAAATAAATTCATTAGCATTATTTAACAGTTTTACATACTAATATATTAATATATAATATAATATATATATATATATATATTATATATCATATTATATATATATTTATATTATAAATATATATATCTATATATAATATATATATATAATATATATATATATTATATATATATATAAGTTAATACTTTAATATTATATATATATTATTATAATTATTATATATATAATATATATTAATTAATATATATCATATATATTATATATATATTATTATAATTATTATATATATATATATTTAAATATGTCAATATTTATAATATTCTTTATATTTCTTTTATAATAATTAATAATTATATATTAATTATTGCTAAGTGTTTAGTGTAAGATAGGTAAGAAAATATATCTACAATGACGAAGGATAGGGACCATAGTTGTGTACAACTCGCCCCACAGCGCACGGAGAATGGGGATCAGAAGATACAATGAAGATTGCATAACACGTAAAGCAAAAATTATAGGTAATCAGATATCAAAACAATGTTTATAGTGTCGATATAGATATTTTTTGTTTTTAAGATTATTTTATATTTGTTTTTTTTTTTTTTTGTTTAGCTACTATTTTTTATGAAAAAAATATATAATATATTTGAAAGGTATTACACGCAATGTAGGGGGCTCGATGCGACGGGAACACAGGGGGGGACTGATTTTACCTCATACACCCAGTAATGGGGAGGGGCGGTAGAGAACCCTCACCTGATGACTAACCAGCAAATACCGCGAAGACGAAGGTGGTTTCGAGACCATAGAGGAGGGACGTCAATATGTGCTTATCACGGCGTATGTTCCGACGCGAGACGACCCGACTACTCGCATCGGTGCGCTGGTATAATCCTTGGGGATATCTCTTATAGTAATATTTTCCTTATACTAGAATTATATAACTACCAGGATATACCCAAAATGTTATTCCTATTTCGCACTAGTAGCTGTGTAGTTTTTTGAGATTATGTGATTTATATCCTCTTTTTTTTTTTTTATTTTCTTATATTTTTCACTCGCATATATTTTTACACTAGAAAAGTTCTTTCACGTCGTGATCTAGATTTAAGAGGCGTAACCTGTGAGAAATAAAAATTATTTTGATCTGAGCTGTACCACCTGTCGTGTGAGCGTTAAACTTATTAATTAGCTAATAATTTGGATTTACTACTTTTATCCAAATAATTAAAAAGGCAATTTTTTACATTTAGCAGAGTTAATTTCATATTAATAAAGAATGATAATAAATTTACTAAGTTATTATATATATTAAATTTGACTGTGTCTAGTATCTGTATGGTTATTAACACTCAATTTCATCGGCATTATATCATCATAACATTGACGTTATATTTTTTTCCTTTCCTCATCTATGTAATTAATAATAGCTTTATTAAATATAGGTTACTTGAAGCAGTACAACCTTGTTGTTTCTTAGACCACTAGATTTGCTATCTAGAGATTATTTATTGTAATTTTTAACAACATACTTGTTATATTGCTTCTCTGGCTACCCTATATATAATGCGTGATATATGATAGGGGTTAATTCCTCAATACTCTTGGAGTGGATTTGAAGAGCACCGAGCGAGTTTAGGATAGCTGCTAATGTATATTCGAGACCTGTTCTGTCACTGGTGGTCGCATACAGTCATGTCTTGATCAGTGATCAGATGTAGCTCGCACAGATAGAAGACTACGAGACGTTTTTATTCTCTCAACCTGAGTATGTACCGTAGATTAGATAAAAGTAGCAAAGTATCAGCGTTAAATTTTGTTTCAAACTTTTAAAAACTACTGTAGAAGGCATATCGTATGCTTACATAGAGCTTCTTAGGCGCTAATGTTAGGAAAGCAAGACACCGTTTACGCTCAAAAACTCTCTAGTGACGGTGCATGCGCAATCAACTCATGTATTGCGAAAAAGCTCTGTTTTGTTCACTCACGTGATGACCCATCAGCAAAGAAATACGCAGAGAAACCATTAAACATCGGAGTTCGCGAGGGAACATCGATTGCAAGATCTTATGAAAAAAAAACCATTAAGGCTATGAAATCGATGGGGATTAAGCAGCAGCCGTCTTAGTGAAAGTCGTCAAATTCACCGTCAAGTTTGTAGGAATGTTCACAGTCTATGTTGATCGTTTTCTTCACTGGATTGTTTACAAGTAGTAATTTTTACCTCTCTAGAGTTCGACCGTTAATCGGCAAGTTTTATAACCGTCTCTGAAAAAAAAAAAAAAATAATAAAAAAAAATAAATAATTTCAGTACAAAGAAAAAAAAATAATATAGACTACCTTAATAAAAAAAATAAAAAAAAAATCATTTATATAAAAAAAAAATATACTTATTTAAGTAGAATATTAATTAATAAAAAAAAGATATAATAAATAATAAAATTATAGTAACAGAATTGAGTTAGTAAAAAAATAAATAATAAATATAAAAAATATGGAAATAAAATATAATGTAAAAAAAAAAATAGACAAAAATAAAGAAAAAAAACATATATAATTATAGTGCTTTTCTTCCAAACTTAAATATTGTAATGAAAACTTCCAAGGAAGATTTATAAAAGCTACAGCTCATGGTAAGGAGTGACGAACGTGTCTATATTTACGTGATTTCTCCTCATCATATGACAGCGAGTCCGCTATTTGACATATATGTACGTGTGAATGCTTGTTGGAAGACACACTTTCTTGTGAGTCGAAATCTTATTTTATCTATAAGCTTTGTAGATCTCTCTCTTACGTACATACACATCCTCTATTAAAGACTGTCTTATCACTGCTCATGTTGACTGTTTTCTGCTATCAAAAAATAAGATACTATCGTTTAAAGATAGTCTGCTTTTTAAGACGAGTGGAGAAGAGTTGCATGCTAAGAGATGCGACGTGAGGTCTCAACCCTCTCTATACTTAGTCTGTAGAACTTCATAAGGTATGGCACTAGGAACGTGGGGAAACGGCTGGTTCGCTGCATCGATGATGCTCAAGGAATTACTTCGTAGGAGACGGTGGTGGAAACTAGGAGGGACGGAAAGCAACTTTTGTTTTTACAGTCAAATTTACCTAAATTTTTGGGTAGCACCTCGTATTATACTTTATATAGGATAAAAAATTTATTATATATATATATAACTTATGTACCAGTTTGCTATCTTTAGTAAATAATGGTTGGCAACGTGATTTCTACAAGTAAGATCAAGTGTTACAAAATTCTCTAGTTTATCCTATATATCATTTTCTATCAATAATCCTTTAGTATTCAAGTAAAAAGATTGATCCACTCACAACTATCTTATAATATATACTGAAATTAGCTCAACCTTGTTCTATTTACACCATAATTAATCAGATTATACCTTCAGTACACTTTCATGAGTCTGCACTTCACTTTTCGACGCTTAAAAAATACCAGCAATATTATGACTTCACATAATAACACTTGAATTATGAATATAGATATTATATACTAATTCTATATTAAATTTGATACATGATTTCATATATACTTTATATAAGGTATATCATTAATATCTATAGCTTACTACCTCCAACCCTTATGGTGATCTAATATTTCATCGTCAATATACGCTTTTTAGTTTTTACTAACAACTTCCTGATTAACCCTCAAAATCAATTCACCATCTCTTCGCACTATATATATTCACTCGTTCATTGAACTAATTTTACGACTCAGTAATTTCAGTACTGTATACCTATGTCAGTATTTATGTGCCTATTTCACTTTCTAAATACTTTATCTCACCTTCTATACTACTATTATACCCATTACTTCTCCTATAATAGTATTAACCTTTATTCTAAGCACACAATGTTGCCGTATTGCATTCGCATCAAACCCACAACATTCGCCATTCGACAGCATATATTCATTATAATCTCAATCGACGCTTTGGATCGCTCTAGGCTGTATTCAACTCTCAATTCTGTTCGCTCTTTGTCAACAATCCAGTATTAGATCACTTCAGGTATATGAGCACCATAGCCTGCCTATGTTCAGATATTGGCGTAATTAGTTGCTCTCTACTCTCTCATCTTAACCTGTTCGCGCATATATCACCAATCTCAGACAGAAGTTTATGTACTTAATTCTCATACTCTGGATGAGATATCTTTCGAATTTTTGATTAGTTCCATTCTCGTATACTGTTCATTTTACTATTTTTTTTTTTTTCTTTTCTTGTTTTCATTCTTCTGTTTATCACTAACTGGGCGGCATCGTATGTTTTCCTATATTTTGCGTGATTTACGGATTTCTCTTTGTAGCTCAGTACATCATGTTCTTGTCCTCTCTACTCTTCTTCTATACACCTATTATTACTCTTATTATGTCATATACCTATACAAAGATTATGGGGTTTAAATGAGTATTTATGCTGTAATACATAAGCCTTTCAGCGTAAGTAAAGTAAAAAAGCTAAGTAGGAGAACATGTAATAATCAGTTCAGATAATAAGAAATGACCCTATGCCTTATACGACTCTACTTACTGAACATTATATATTGTAAGTAAGCTCTGTTTAAGCGACAGAAAATCCCACCCTAACG
Organism: Trachelipus rathkii; assembly: GCA_015478945.1. Taxonomy (NCBI): domain Eukaryota; kingdom Metazoa; phylum Arthropoda; class Malacostraca; order Isopoda; family Trachelipodidae; genus Trachelipus; species Trachelipus rathkii. The sequence continues at coordinate 11,833 of JABUQX010067885.1, forward strand.
ATATACATATTTGGCCCTCATATAGCGACGATAGGGACACTACTGAGTATGAGTATAATCTAGTGTAATATACAATGTATGTTTGAGTTATATCTATATATTATATTATAATATATATATATATATCTATATAATATATATGATTATATATAATATTATATATATATATATATATATATATATATATAATGATATATATACTATATATATATATATATATATATATATATGATTAAAGAATTGACGACGACTAAAGAAATTTTGATGCACAGACGGTTTGATATTTTTAACCTTTGTTCCTTGCATGATGTCACCGTTAAAAAAATCCTTCATGCACCTTATTTATAATTTGCCATTCCTTATGTGGTAGCTATAAACATACATACGCAGGCATACATATACACAAACACACAAATTTCACGTTCATACAGCTTATAATGTCAGTTATGAGTAGCTTCTCCTGAGTGATTGATGACATAGTTTTTTTTTTTTTTTTTGGAGAAGCTCAAAAATTTGCGTCTCGTTGTCTTTTTCTAATTAAACTTTCGCATAAATTATCCTGTTAAGTTTATAACGTAAGTTATACGTCTAACCTTCATTGCATAAAATTATGTAACTTGTGTTTCGTATTAAAAGAATGTGAAGATCGTTTCAAAAAAAAAATCCACAATGTACTCAAAAACAGATGCTCACCCAAGCTTAATATATTAATTAAACTGTGTATGTACCCTCTGCCCCATAGTCTCTCTCTCTCTCTCTCTCTCTCTCTCTTCTCTCTCTCTCTCTCTCTCTCTCTCTCTCTCTCTCTCTCTGAATTCATACACTACGACAGAAAGGGGACCTACAGGTTTTCCAAGTCCTGGAGAGCTCATCGTCCTGTCCTCCTTTGTCTGGCAGCATTTTGTCAAATAATCTCTCTCTCTCTCTCTCTCTCTCTCGTCCTGCCTCTCTTGTCTCTCTCTCTCTCTCTCTCTCCTCTTCTCGTCTCTCTCTCACACACACCACACACACAGCACACACAAAGCGCATTACACAACATACAACACAAAGCGCCTCTACACATATATTACCACACACACACACACACCACACAAGGCTCTTCACACACACACACACACACACACATATATATATATCTATATATTTAATATGATATATATATATGTGGTGTGGATATAGGTATTATATATATGATATATATAGGTATATAGGTATTATATATATATATAGTATATAGCTGGTATTATATAGTAGGGTAATAGCTATGGTACCGATTGATGACGATATTTATACGATATAATATATAGGTATATATATATATATTTATATAGTATATATGTATATTATATAATAGTAAGTAATAGGTATACATTAGTTAGTATGCTATGATATAGTAGTCGTACGCTTAATAATCCTAGCGCCTTTCGTCGAATTCAATAAAACTTACTGAAACTGTCGTCAATATGTTGTAGTTATGGAAAATCATAAAGAAACTCACCGGAGACCCACCAAATATTTACAATCACTAAAAAATCCGTTAAAATTCGACTTTCAAAATATTTTTGCCATAATTTTTTTAATTAGATAAATGTTAATAAATTCTATCGGAACAAACTATACATATATATGCATGGCTCATGAACATTTTTCTACGGAGCGCTCCTCGTCTCATCAGGCTCATGAACATTTTTCTACGGAGCGCTCCTCGTCTCATCAGACCTGTGAGTGGTAAAGTAATTAATGTACCTATGCTTCAGATACCATGAGTAAGCCCCTGATATAAAAACGCTTAATAAAGAAGCATGTGGCAGTAAGTCTAGTTTTAAATGTTGTAGGTATGAAGTTTGAAGACCTCATAACTTTTTTCATGCACATTTTCAGATATTTTTTTCTTTTTGACGATTTTCTTTTATTTCAGCTCATTATATACATTTCATATAAGTTTCATGAAAATCGGAGAGTAAGTTTCTTTGAAATTTGCCAAATAATAAGACCCATATATATACGTATAGCACTATAATAGTATCGTTCACTATATAAGTACTAGTGGTATTAGTTAATAGTAGTATATTAGCCGTATAGGTATATTACGACAGGCCCCCTGAGGTCTAGTTTAGCTTATATAGATGGATTTATGTATAGGTATTACGTATAAGGTATATATATATAGGTAGTATACTTTATCTATATAGTCTGTTATGTGTATATATTACGACCGAATGAGGGAGTAGTCAAATTATGTTAATATAATAGGGCGTTTCTCGTAATAAATATTAATATATAACGTTAATTTCTGTATATTAAATTATACAGGTATACAAAACTCCATTAAATGCATGTCTCCTTGTCTCTCTCCTGCATGCAATTAAGTGAGGTTTTCAGGGAATTGTTACAGAAGGAAAAACGAGTTTTTTTTTTCCTTGTCTTTGGAAGAGTACATCTCCTCCCCACCCCCCAATAACCCCCCCCCCTAAGAAAAGATTGGGAAGGTTTCAAAAACGTTTCCTTTCAAATTCTTTGATTATCGGCATAAAGTTTTTGATTTGACGATGTTTGTTTTTCCTTTGCAAGTTTAATTAGTGTTTGAGAGTGTGTGTGTGTGTAGGTGTGTGTAGGTGTGTGTATGTGTGTGTGTGTGTGTATGTGTTTGTGGGAGAGACGGGAGGAGGGAGATGAGGATAATTGTTTAGGGGATAGAAAGAAAGGAAATGGATTTGGATAGGTAAATTTGCAGTTAAGGGTTTCATTCGATTCTGCAGTATTAAAAGAAACCTTTTGAACTGTGGGTTATAAGGGGTCAAATTTTTCCTTTTTTCTTTTTTTTTTTTTTTTTTTTTTTAATTTCAATTTTTAAAAAGAAAATTGAATTTGCTTCTCAAGCGATTTGATCATAAAGGCGAATAAAAATAACGGTGATGAGCATCATATACGCCCAACTGAAGCACGCTAGTTCACAAAGGCAAACATGCAAGAACAATATTATATAATATATATATGATAGTATATATATATAGATATATAATATGATATTATATATATATAGATATATATATATTATGTATTATATATATATATATAGAGTATATATTAATCCAGTGTCTAATATATATAGCTACTTCTTCTTTAAAGGGTAGTTAACCGATATTTATCGAACAAACAATGTAATCGATTTTTTTTTCGATTATTTCAAGGCATAGTGCGACAAATTATAAAGCTTTTTTCTTTTTTTTTTTTTAAAAACTGCAAATCCTTTGACTAGATCTAAGAATTTCAAGAGTCAGGGTCTCTCGCCTCAGCGGGGGACGAGGGAGGGAGCTTCTCCCCCCTCTGTCACTCCGTCGCTCGAGCCCCTTAAAAATATAGACAAAAAAGAACAATAAAAAAAAATGTAACATAAAAATTAACATGATAACACAAAAAGGCAACTTCTGGAAACTTTCGGATGTTTCTAATTGGAGTTTACGCTAACCGTCACACTGCTGGGCTGCATGAGCAGATTTTCCGCGATGGTCAAAAAAGTGATTAATTAAACTTCCTTTTAATGCTTATCCCTATCATAATATATATATATATATATATATATATATGTATAGTATATATATATATATGATATATATATATAGTATTATATAGTATATATATATATATATATATCATTTTCAGTAATGTTTTTTTTTTTTTATGGATAGCCTCTTTAGACTGATTTGATACTCTGCAGCATGTATATAGCCTTTCTGCTTAGCTGAATAAACTCTATAGCGAGTATAGCTTTTCTTCTTTGTTGAAAAAAAGACCTTTCTAAGATGACGAAAATAAAAAATGAAAAACATCTTTTATAGGGAAAAATTTTCTTATTTAGAGTTTTATTAATAACAAGATATACAGTATATAAATCAAGTAAGTAAACATAGCTCAATAAACCATACAAACGTTAACAGTCTGACAATAAAAAATAAAAAATATAGAACTAATAAACATTTATAATAAATAAATAAACTTTATATTTCGGAGATTGGCAGTGATAAAAAGATTATAGCAGCTTCTTACAATATTTTTTTTTCCTTTTTTTCCCGATTGTCAGCGAGGAAAGCGAACTTTATTAAGAAGGAAACAAGCTATCTTTATAGAAAATGTAATATGAGAAGTTTCTGAGGAACGGACCTGTCAAATATCTCATGGAATGTATTGGCGAGAACGCGTTTTTCCAGAAAAAGAGCTTCACCGGGGATAACATATGGGCAAAGATAGTTTTGTGTGACTTAGAATAGTCCCTCAATTGGCGAGATCGTATACAGGATTAAAGTTTCACCATATATTATATATATATATATTTATATATATTCTATATTTATATTCATTTTAAGCCGTGTTTGAAGTATTGAGTATACACGTATATGATATATATAATATATATATATAGTATATATATATATATTAGTATATATATGTATATATATATATAATACTTATATTGATATATTAATTAATATAGTATAATATAGTATTATATATATATATATAATATATATAAGTATATACGATATAATATTATAATATATATATATATATTATAATATATATCGTAATATATATACTAGGTATATATATTATAAGTATAGTATATATAAGTTTCTATATATATAACTATATATATATATATATATTCGCTGCTTATTTCATTTCCAATGGATCAGGATTTTTGTTCACAATGATACAAGACTTTATCTTGAGAAGTTTTATTTAGGTGTCAGCTGCTAAACCTGTTATAGCTATTTGTCAGCTGTTACTTTAGTTTTCTTAAACCATGGTAATTCATATGCAGAACTAAATGGTGTTCTAGATTCCATGGAATCGTTGATATATATATTATATATTATTATAAGTATATATTATTATATAATATAGTATATATATATATATATATATATATATTTATATATATTATATAATATATATTATAATAATATATAAATATATATTATATCTATATATAATATATATATTATATATATATATATATATATATATATATATATATATATATATATTATATATATTATATATATATATATATATATATATATATATATATATATATTATGTGTGTGTAATGGTGTAGATGTGTGCGTATGCTTGTGGTATGGAGAGAGAGATTATTAAAATTTGCCCAATATGTTTGTAAAGTCTCGTCAAGATTAATATGTCAAAACTTATCTCTCCATTAAAAGTTTTGAAATTTCTTCCAATATTTGAAGCTAAATCAACTCAGTTATTTATAAAATTTGTATTTATTTATTTATTTATTTATTTATTTATTTATTTATTTATTTATTTACTGTACCTTTTCTTCTTTAATTTTAAAGTTGTCTTGTCTTTTTCTTGAAAACTTAAACTTGTTAAAATACTAAAAAGGGATGCCAAGCATAAATGGTTTTCGATATATCGAGAATAGGAAAATCGATAATTTTTTGTCGATATTTTTAATCGATATTTTTAAAACCGATATTTACGTATTTCGAATAAAATTACAAATTGTGATGAATTAAAAAAAAAAAATACAAGAAAATCAAAAGAAGCACCGCTTGCGAAGCGATATTTTTACGTTTATAAAATTTTTGAAAGGAAATGAAAAAAAAAAAAATTAAATGAAAGTATTTTTGTATAAATATTTTTTTGGTTTTTGTTTCTTTCAATTCGATCTAAACTTTCATCTACTTTTTAACATTTTCATTTCCATTGTACTTTTTCTCACTTTTTTTCAATTTACTCTTTTCACGGTTGGGTTTTTATCATTGTTTTTTTTAATACTTTTTAATTCTTTTTTGTCAGACTAATTTTACTCTCTCTCTCTCTCTCTCTCTCTCTCTCTCTCTCTCTCTCTCTCTCTCTCTCTCTCTCTCTCTCTCTCTCTCTCTCTCTCTCTCTCTCTCTCTCTCTCTCTCTCTCTCTCGTCCGTGACGTAAGCATCGACGGTCAAAATGAAATTATAAATTAATAGACAAAATCGCTTTGCTTCAAAATTTCACATACACACATACAGTTCACATACATGCAACATACATACATACATACATACATACATACATACATACATACATACATACATACAACATACATACAACACATACGCAAGACGAACCAACCAAATTACCCTCAATTATTTTAAATAAAAATGATTCACTCCCATGAATTAGTCACTCTCTAAGTTTTCCTATGGTCTATATAATATTCATATCTATTTATACGGTTTAGTATAATATTTTATTATTATTTTTATATTATATTTTTTATTTATATATTATTAATATATATATAGTATATAATATATATAATATATATTATATATATATATATATATATATATATATATATATATATAATATATATTATATATATTTAATATATATATATATATATATATATATATATATATATATATATATTAAGTAGTATATTAGTATGAGAGAGAGAGCCGAGAGAGACAGAAAAGAGACAGAGAGACAGAGGGAGAGGAGAGAGAGCGAGGAGAGAGGAGGAGAGAGAGAGAGATGTGTATAAGAGTGGAGAGATGAGAGAGAGGAGAGAGAGAAGAGAGAGGAGAGTTGATGTTTCATTAAACTTAAGAATTAAAAGAATTAAAAGATTATAACTGCAATAAGTCTGGGAATTTGAGATATGATAAAAGACATTAGAAAGTCTTTATAAATTCAATTTAGAAGATTTAAATAGAGTATTAATTGAACTATTAGTTTAAAGTTTGAAAAAAATTGAGGATTCTTCTACCTATTCTACTTTCATTTAGATAAAAGAAAAAGAAAGACGTGAATCATGAAATTGGTGCTAAACAATATGTTTTTACAAAGGTATTTCTGATACTTGTTGAAACGTTACTAATTTTTTTAATAGATTTATTTATTTATTTATTTTATTTATTTTCAAAATATATCTGTCATTATTAATTAACGAGAAAATCGTTATTTTGCAATGAAGTACCACACCAAGCAAAAAAAAAATTGCTTTAACAAGCAAGGAATAAAATAATGCTTTGAGCATTCTGTAATGCATACCATGAATAATTCAATCGCTTCGTATCGCTAAAAGAAACAGTAATGTTATGAGCTGTTTGGAAGAGCTTAACTCCCTTTTACTGCATTAATAATTCCTTTACTTAGTCTCCAATTATGTTGTAGAAAGGATTTTATTTTCATGCAACTATATATGTGTGTGCTACATTTTAAAATTCTTTTCTTGGCATTTATGTAACTAATATAATTATTTATACTAATTAATATTGCTAAATCTAACTAATTTTTGGTTAACTGTTTACGTCTAATGAGCTGGTTGGCACTAGTATTAAAGATAAGATTATATATATATATTATATATATATATATGATGTGTTTTATATATATATACTATATATATATATATAAATGTGGATCAAGTATTCACATGTAGTAGAGTATATATACTTAATAATATACTATATACACACATCACATATATATATATGAGCCATATATATTAGAATATATATATGATGATAGTAGTATACCAACAGTATATAATGATAATATATATCTATATATATTGGTTAAGCATCAACTAGGCCGAGCACATCACGACATATTATGAATAATACAAAGATGATATTTAAAAATGAAATCCTAAAACAATATCAACTATCATATATATATATAAAATATTATATATACTTATTATAAGTAATAATATATTATATATAATATAATATATATAATGATTATATATATATATATATATATATATATATGAGTGTAGGTGTGGTGTGTTTGACAATTAGAGTAATTATAGAGTTGACTGTTTTATTAAGCAAAATTAAATAAAACGAAATGAAAAACAATGTAACTGTCGTGAGACTCGTTCATTTTCACTTAGGAGTAATTATTCGGATCGTTTTTCTGTCATGTAACAAATACTCGTATATCTCGTCAGTGTTTGAATAATCCAAAGAGGGTTTTGGTTCTTTGTGACGAAGAAACGTTTTCATATTAAAACGTCAAACAGCTAAAATTAAAACTAAAAAGTTTACCGTCTTTATTTTGACTGTCAATTTAGTGATCAGCAAAAAAAATTACTCTTTGTATGTATTTTTTTTTTTTAATAAAAAGTTCGAACCTCACGGGTCA
>JABUQX010067885.1:25000-26259 GCA_015478945.1 Trachelipus rathkii
TAGCAAAAATAAATTGGAATTAGGTGGCTTAGACAGTAGAGCGATCGGTTTGAGAAATGGGTTCAATTCCTAACGAAGATCCTATAGGAAGCAATTTTCTAGAGAATTCTTCTCCTAGAATAGAGAAATACCCTTGAGGTACGAGTATTTTTAAAACAAAAAAGCATGTAAATTGAAATTAGATGCAAATGCTTGACAAATGAGTCCAGCTTTGACAGAAAAATGCATCGCTGTGAGGTCATCAACAGAATACTCATCAGACGTATATAAGAGACACTTAGAAGAAGCCACATGGGCCTATTAAGGCTGGCCCAGTCAAAAAGATGTATAGTTGCCATTTGTTTTGAATGAATCGTATAAGACTTAAACTTTAATCATACAAATAATTAACACAACTCCATAATTTACATAATATACAATTTATTAAAGTGAATTAATTATAAACAAATATGTCAACTAAACGAGAAGAAAAAGAACCAGAAAAGATCATTGAATTTCCTACGCATAAAAAATCTTTTGTACGACTGAGAAGAGATTATTCAATAGTTGTAGTACTACTAGTAGTAATAGTTGTAGTAGTTGTGATAGTTATAGTAATAGTTGTAGTAGTAGCAATAGTATCGTCAGTTTTTAGAAGTTTGATCACTATAATTATTATAATTCTTGAAGTTAGTGTATCTGTGTGACGAATAGTTAGATTTAATCTTGGTCTAAATCTGACCAACCAGTGGAAAGTGTTCCATAATATATATATATATATATATATATATATATATATATATATATATATATATATATACTAACTATGCTATATATATATATATATATATATGTATATATATATATATATATATATATATATATATGACTTAACTGTGTAATTGTTGTTAGCTTCATAATTTGAGAAAATTGTAAATAAAAAAAAGGTATAATTAATTTGAATTATAATAATAATTGAAACCTTAATAATAATAATAATTATAATAATAATAATAATAATAATAATAATAATAATAATAATAATAAAGACATCGAATTTAAATATTTTAATATTTTAATATTCATGTAGTGAGTAAATTATTTTATTAAATTATTTTTTGTGTATTTTATTTTCTGTCTTGCATTTTGTTTAATTAAATTCTAATTCTTTCTCCATTAAATTATTATTATTATTATTATTATTATTATTATTATTATTATTATTATTATTATTATTATTATTATTATTATTATTATTATTATTATTATTATTATTATTA
>JABUQX010067886.1:0-7500 GCA_015478945.1 Trachelipus rathkii
ATATCACAAATGGTTAAATTTACTCGGCAGACAACTTGACGGTCACTTCCTTAATGTCTATCGTCTTGTCACCAAGGATGATAGAGATTATTTCTCTGTTCGAGAGACCCTCATCCAATGGTATGAGGAGGAAGAGAGAAAAAGGAAGGAATCCCTATTGCATACATTTCAATCTGCCCGCCGTTACAAAAATGAGAGTATTCGTTTGTTTGCCTACAGGCTAGAACGTCTGGCTAGTCATGCTCACCATGGTCTAGACATGAGTGGCCACGAATCTCTCCGAACTACATTTTTATGTAGCCTTCCCACAAACATAGAACAAGGTGTTAGAGAGTACATAAAAATGTATGAGCTCAATAAAAATTGGCGTACACCCTGGTCAGATATCGTGGGGTATGCTGAATTCCTATACACCCATAACAAAGATTTCTCAAATTTCCCATTTACATATCCCCCGAACACAGAACATGTCGTAAAGAATACACAAAATACTAATTACCCTTCTAAGGTTTCCACTCATACAACTTCTAAAAAGTTACATTCTTCTAAGAACATAACCTATCACAACTCTTCTTTAAACAATCGCGGTGGTCGTCACCCTATTCGCGATCTTTCTCATAAAAATTCCCCACATGAAAATAATCGAGCTTTTAATCCTAAAAGACCTAACCTAGATTCTGTTGACCGTAAGACCCTTGTCTGTGATTTTTGCAATAAAATCGGTCATCAGATGCGTGAATGCTACAAATATCTGGAAATTTGTAGTTACTGCAAAAAGAAAGGTCACGTTATAGCTGACTGCAGAACACGTAAATCTGTTCCAACATCTCTCCCACAGAAAGTTCGCAAGGTTGTTTGTCCCTTTTGCGGAGGTCCTCACCCGGGGATGAAGTGTCCTCAACACCCTCCATCTCAACAAACGCCGCCAGACTCTCCGAACACTCATACTTCTAAGTTTTCCACTATTCTAATTCTTTCACTTCCACTGAACATACTACTAAGAATGTATATTACGGAAAATCTCTTCCCAAAACGGAACAAAGTACACGTCCACGGAACGAATGTCCGTTGTCCCCTAGTCATTCACACTCAGGATACTAATTCCGACTTGCCTAAACAGTATTTACCTAATACTAATGTACCTAACCCTTGTGTACCTAACACTAATTTACCTAACCAAGGTTTACCTACTACTAATTTACCTGACTCTTGTTTACCTAATACTAATTTACCTAACTCTTGTGCACCTAATCCTAATTTATCTAACCTTTGGTTACCAAAACCATATAGTCCTTCTTTACCAAAGTTAAATGCACCAGTTGTAAGTAATCCACCTGTGGAAGAAAAGCCAAACACAGATTTCTCATTCTGTTTTCCATTTATGAACATGGAATCATTTACACTTACAATTCACAGCCCAAAGAAACGTCTTCTTCCTTAATTTCTGACTACAGAAACACCGAATCACACAAAGCACTTCCTGTAACTATACATGAATCTACTAAAGAATTACACAGTCATGTACGCACTGTAGCTGTCAATTGTACACGTTTCACCACAAATCAGTTAAAAATATCCGTAGCTTTTGGAAAAAATAGTCTTAACTTTGAACAATGTATTGTTGACACTGGAGCCAGTATTAGCTTAATTAGCTATGAGGCCATTCCCCAACCACTGAAACACCTTATAAAACCTTCTAAGGACATTGGAATAAATGCCATCAGTGGCTTAACACATGAACACACTGTCCCTGTAGATTCATACATCAATATTCCATTACATTTCCTTGATAGTGACTATTCTACTACCCCTATCAATTTCCTAATAATCCCAGGAGAAATAATGTTAGCCCCAGTAGTATTGGGAGCGACAGCCCTTAAAGATAACCATTTACTCCCCGATCTAACATTGAGAAGACTGATTAAAAGACTCGGCAACCGTTTCGAGTGTATCGTAAAAGATATAAATCAGCCTCACACCAACCATGGTCAGAAAAGCCCTTTAATTCCTAAGCCCATAACACAGAAAACGTAAAAATTGCGTTGTGTTTTTCTATATTAAATTCAAATATTCCTGAAATACTAGGTTATTGTTTCCATATGATTAACTATTCCTAGTCCTAGGTTCACCTGATTTTTTTACGGTATGTATATATATATATATACAGAGTAAAATATATAGTATGTCTATTCAAGCATTATATTGCAACGTATATAGCCATACATATATTTTCCTCCACACCTTGACTCATTGTCATATGACGATGTTGCAAGGGAGTAGGAGGAGGTCAGTTTCATATTTCAGATGATCTCTCTGGATACCAATGCAGCAGTCATCCGACGTTTTCCATCCGAAGTTCTCAAAACAACCGAAGACACCGGGTGGTAATGTACTAAATAATATAAGGTACACTTTTCAGTTTTGTACTATTAATTGTATTATCTAATTGCTCTTAAGCAAAATAAAATTTCCCAAAATTTTGGGGATCGCAATATTAAAAATAATTTTGGTAATAACCAAATCTAATGATAAGTTGATATTAAGTGTAATAACAAATTGATAATGTTATTTTATATTCTAATTATAAAATTCTTATTTACTGATAATTTTCGACGAAAAATATTATAATATGTATCAATGCCAAATTACTAATTTATTGTTTTGCATTTCCCATCCCCTCTCCTAAGAAGGTCCATTGCTTTTCTAATTCTTATTTTCCTACTTACTGTACCTATCCTATCTTATTCCAATTAATTGTAGGGTTTGTAAGGTATAACTTACTAATAGTAGAACCTACATACTAATATTCATTCTAATGATTGTAGTGGTGTTTATTGTACTTAGGCACCTGACTCCCAATATACCAAATCATCCTCTAACTATCCCTCGGAAAACTAAGTCTATGCTCTGTCATTTATTATGCCTTCGAAAGTAAGGTGGGGTTTTTAGGCTTAGTGGGGAAGTGTGTAGTGGTAATTGTGGAGTCCAGGTTAAATTCACACATACATGTGTGGTATAAGTTAGTTATAGGATGTAGTGTGGTTAAAATGGTAAAAAAATACCATAATGGAAACTTATTCCGTAACCCGGAATAAGAAGCCCATTGTTGTTAAGGTTAAATATGTATGATTAAACTATTTTTTGTTTGTATATTTTTTACCTTTGGGTTTTTATGGTTAATAAATCAGTTTTTCTTTCTGTTACAGTAGACATATCCATGTTTTCATAATTTATAATTTTAATTATAACAAGTAGTTCTAAAAAGCTTATCAAAGTTTCAAAGTAATGAAGGCATGCTTACTAAAGTATAGATGATGATAGTTCTAACACATCACTGATGTACCCACGAAGTTAGGAATACTTACTTACACATTAGGATAACAATCTCCCAGGTATGTAATCATGTTTGAAATCCTAATTAACATCTATTAAATATATAATATAGGAAAGTACTCAATTCCCCCCCTTTGTTACAGTACTTACCCAAGACTCGTCATCCCCTGGATCCTTTGACTCGTCTCATCATTAAATAAGACCCCTCATTGACAACGTTCTTATCATTAGGGTAAGATCTATCTTTTATTTCCATATTTCAATAGCTCATTGTAATTAATAGAGTAATATTCAAATATCTTAAAATTCATTTAAATCATAAATCTAATTCCTGTAATATTTACAGGGTCTTATTTTATGGTCTAGGACCTTTTGCAATACCAAGTGCCATTGAAACAACTTCTTATTTTATGGTCGTATGTTTTGGTCACAGATTACCCAACACCTGATCCCTAGAATCTTCTCCTTTTGGGCGATAATCATTGCCAGAATTGTCTTAATTTTGGGTCTTCGTTATAGACCTCTCGAAAGATTCATATTAGTGTTGGATTTTATTTACCTCACTAAGAACCATTTCCCAGCTTAATTCAGTTTAAGTTTAGTCCTATTTCCATTAAATTCTTAAAAGTCTGAATAACTCTCCAGAATCATCACTATTAAGTCAGCCCTGACCATTATTTATAATAACCTAGTTACCAGTGTGGGTTTACCACCCCCGTAACCATTTTCCCATATATTTATAACAACTTCGTTACAGTTGTGGGTTACCACCCCCGTGACTCTTTTATTTAATTCATTTATTTATAATTACAATTATAAGTAGATATACATAAATAAGGTTATCCCCCTAGTTTCCCGGATACATGATGAGTGTGCATTAACTTTTAACTCTACTACTTTTGATAGTATGTATGATTAATAAATCTATTTTTTACTTCTTTTTCATTCTCCCCTTCTAACTAATTTAAAAAGTGATCTATTCTCTTACTCGGACACAAACCAGGAGCATTGGGAGCAAGTTGATGGTCCCTCTTTCCTGTATCCTGCCTGTAGATTAAAGCCTGATTGACTTTTTAAATATCTCCTCCAGGTAGATATCACAATTTCTTTTTACTTTTCTCATGGTTCTAACTTATATTAATTTTTATAATACTAATTACTTTTTCAACTGGAGGTCAAGTGACCATACTTTTTCATGCCCTCGTCACTTGGTCTCCACTACAATATATATATTATAATATATATATATATATATATATATATATATATATATATATATATATATATATATATATATATATATATATATATAATATATAGATTATATAAATATAATATGAAGAAGGTCCGTATTCTGTAATTTTTTTTTTTTACAGTTGTCACCACTACTTACAGGCAGAGCCCTCTTCAGGGAGGGGGTGTTGCGCGCTAAAATTTCATCCACTAGCGTAAATTTCGGAGATGAGCACAGACGCAGGCTTTAAAGTGAGGGAGATTAAATTCAAGCAAGAAACACAGGCAGAATGGAAGAGAAATTCCAGCAGAACAGATGTGCAGGAAAGAAGGAACCACCGCAACGGACTAGCCTGGAGTTACCTACATTCAACACAAACTTGTGCGCAGAAAAGACACTTGTGCTACACGGGCGTCGTAAAGGTGGTGGTACGCGAGTGGTAAGTTTTCCGCTCGAACACCTGCCGCTGCGTTACCTATAAAAAGAGATAAGCACCAACATCACGCCGAAAAGATAGAGGTCAAGTGAACTGAAAGTACAGAACAGTTTATAAGCCTTTTGCTTTTGACTCGACCTGTCCAAAAGCCGGGTGAAACCCAGAGCCCACCCCAGATATGAGGACAGTACTCCATACAGGCGGATGAAGACCCTTGTATAGCTGGAGTACTGAGAAGAGGAAAAAAATCTCGGCAGTCCTAAACAGAACTCCCAGTTTCTTTTGAGGCCGCCCTAGCAACCGTTGTGATGTGAGGTTTCCAAGACCATTTTTTTGCTTATGTTAAGGCCAGGATGTTTATATGTCAACAGGAGAGACGAGAGAACCGTCGAAAGAGATATTAAAGGTTAGAAGGTGTTTTTAAGAGAAAGGGGGGAAAAAAATTTTGGGGGGTAAGAAGTTGAAGTTTTTAAAGAAGTTGATTTTCACCAAGGTTGAGAAGACCCCAATCGGAAATTCTATCCAGATCTGCGACAATAGAATCGGAAGATTAAGACGAGAGGCAATTTTCAGAAGTAAAAGAGGGAGCAGAATTGGAATAAGTGTATAAGAATGAAGGGTCGAGTCATCGCATATGAGTGGATAGAGTTAGATGTAGAGTGAGAAGATCACTTAATGAAAAGCAAGAATAAAGTAGAGATAAGACAGACCCTGAGGAACACCACTATTAATAGAAAAAGAAGAAGAGTCCGCTCCATCAACCCACAGCGATATTGAGCGCTTGAAAGAAAGCTAAGACATAAGTAAGCAAAGAGAAGGAGGAAACCCAAGGAAGGGGAGCTTGGAGAGCAGTGACGCATGCCATACCGGTCAAATGCTTTGGATATATGTCAAGCGCCACCACGCAAGTCTCCCCCGTAGTTTTCCCTGAGGCGAAAACATAAATGGTAAATAGGAAAGTTATATCACCAGTCGAACCTCGAACGGCCGAAAACGTACTGGTGATCGGAAAGAAGAGAATGAAGATTTCCAGATGCGCTCTAAAGAAGTGAGGTTTAAGAAGTGGTTTCACAGATCTTAGATAGAATACCAAGTGAGAGCTATGGGCGATAGTTAGAAGGTCAGAGCGGCTTCCTTTTTTTCTGAATAGGTTGGGACATGTGGCGTGCTTCCAACACTTTGGGAAAGTGTTAGTATTGAGAGATGAGAATATATTGAACGAGGGGAGGGCCCCCCAAAAAAGCTCGGAGCACCACTCCCTCAAAACTCGGAGGGAAAAACCTATGGGCCCCCTGCCTTCCTAACGTTCATAGATCTGAGGAGCCCAGGCACCCGATCAAATGTAATCACAGGCAAAGAAACATAGGACACCTGAGAGGAGAAGGTGGAGAGGAGGAAGATGCCAGAATCCGTCCAGGGTTTGAGTTAGATGGCAAAATAGGAGCCGAAGGATTGGCTTTTTCCAGTTGGAGAGTTAGCACAGAGCATCAGATCGAATAAGAGGAAGGAAAGGCAGAATTTACAGAAGTTTGGAGTGTTTTTGGCAGAGGCAGAAAGAATGTCAAGTAGGAGAACCAAGGAGGTTAGCTGCACTTTCGTTTGATGAAAGGCCCGTTTGCTCATCGAAGAGTATACTTCAACGATTTTCTATGCTGAAGAATGAAAAATTAGGGAGAGTGATAGGAGAATAAAGAGAATTTTTCCACCCCGATAAGCGCTGCCTCTAGCCTGAATGGGCAGAGAACAGGCACGATTGAACCATGGATTTTATGAGGAGAAAAGATTTAGTCGAAGAAGGAAATGAACCCTGCTCATCCATTTACACGATTACAGCTCACCACCTTAATGGCAGAAGCGAAGCGTCATCAGAGTCAAGGCAGTTCTTCCAAAATTATAGTTAGCGTAGAAGCGACGAAAGGCCCCCCAATCACCCGATCAAAGGGCCAGAAAAAACGCGTAGGGCAGGATGGAGCTGTTGGAGAGAAAGTATTAAAAGTAAGAGATATAAGGTTGTGGTCAGATTTACCAATAGGAGCGAAAATGGTGTATTTATAGAGAGAAGGACTAGGTGTGAAACATAGGTCAAGTGTGTTCAAGAATTGTTGGGACGATCCGGAATGTGTGTTAGTTTTCTTTGATTAGTTGCTTCAGATCGTTAGAATCTGCAATGATTTGGCCTCCCTCCGCACCTAAAAACAGTGAAGAGGACCCACCATTTCAGTGTTTGTAATTGAAATCCCTAAATAGAGAACCTCAGCGTAATTTGGATGAGAAGATATACAGTCTCGTGAGAAGTAGTAAGATATTCAAAGAAAGAAGTGAAAATCTGTCTGTTAGGAAACAGTAGCAGAAGCATAAAATTATTGTAGTAGAAAGGAAGAAAGATTTTTGAGCCACAGAGCATCGAAGTTAGGAAATTCGAGTTCACGAGACGTGTTACCGGAGTATTAATGTTTACAGAGGCACACAGCTCCCACCTCTTCTAGAATGGAAATTA
>JABUQX010067886.1:10000-15000 GCA_015478945.1 Trachelipus rathkii
ATAATTATATATATATATATATATATATATTAATATATATATATATTATTATATATATATATATATATATATTATATATAATATATTTATATATATTATATATATATATATATACTTCTTCATTTACCTTTTTCTCCCAGACTGGTGTAAGGGTGCTGTAATTCAAGCATGCAGAAAAGAAAGCAGTAGAAGAATATGAAAAAAGTCGAAAAAGAAAGCCTCCCTTACCCCTCCCTCCTCTGTTCCATTATTAGTGAGTACTCATCGCAGTCAGAAAATCCACCCTATAGGCTTCAGGGACCGCGACGGAACCCTCACTATGGTAAATCATCAGTGTAGATGGGTTCATCCTTTGACAGGTGGGCCACAACCATACCGCCCTCACAAAACCCAGCCATTCTCTCTTATTATGCACCTTTATTCCCGCCTCTGCCACTCACATTTCTCTCTCTCAGACATTCGTTCATGACTCAATCACTTTTTCTTCGATCTCCAGCCCGTCGGTTTTCAACCACAGCTGCCACTACATCTCTTAAAAACCGACTTATTATTTCATCCTTTCACATGACCAAACATCTCAACATACTTTCATTTTTTTCTCCTCGTTTTACCCCCTTTTTCACACCACACAAGTCTCTAATATGTTCATTCCTCATTTTATCAATCTTCTCACATCTAAGCATGCCCTAAGATTGTCGATCTGGAACAATTGAACTTTAGATGTTCTATACTTCTTAATTCCAGACTACATAGTCTTCAACTACTATACATTAACACAGAACAACATACCCTCATGTAAAGACCCTAGCGCTAAAGACTTAGTCCTTTTACATTTCACCAACGATTTAATTGCACTTGCCACCCACCTTCCTTGCATTCACAACTTTCCTACTAAACTCTGCATCATCCGTTCCCTTTCATAATCCAACATATACCCTAAATATTTAAACTCAGACACTTGTTCCATCTGCTCACCCATCTAACATACTTCACACTGAGGACTGGTCCTCATTCATAACATAACCCTAGACTCTTATCTAATGTTTAACTTTTTCAAACCCCTCCTTTTACACACCCTGCCAAATCTCTCTAACAATCTCTCAAACTTGCTTCAGATTCGCCACACAACACCAAATCATCCACATATAATAGGCAGGGCACCCTCCACTCATCTGCATCATTCTAGACACCATTATCCTGTCACGGCTTCCCACCTTCAATTCTTCATAACCCATACCCATATACAAAATTGGAATAACCAAGGAGACATAACACACCTCTGCCTCACTCCGCTAATAATACTAAACAGCAATCACTTTTGACACGATTTATTCTTACACACGCCTCACTATCATCATCTATACTTTTGATTCAGTTCAGAAGCCTACCACCCACCATATATTGCTAACACCTGCCATAGACCTTCCTATTAACCCTATCATACCACTGTTGCAAAATCTCCATAAAACCTAAATACAAATATTCCTTGCCGCTCTATTTGTTTCAATGTAAAGATTTTGATCCACACATCCTCTACTACTTCCTAAACGCACCTTGTTTTCACCCTTAACAATCAGTCCTTCAGTCACTCTGCGCACTCTTTCGACCAAAACACCAGCATATATCTTTCCCTACAACACTCAATAAACTAAATACCCTATATTTTCTACAGTTCCCTTTATCACCCTTAACACCTTATTATAAAGGTACTTACTGCTCTCCTCCAATCCTCGAAACTATAGCCCTCCATAACGCTTTATTCACAACTTCAAGATTCCATAATCCCCACTTGCTCTGTTATTGATCATTTCACCAGTATTTTCATCTATACCTGCAGATTTACATTCTTCAACTTTCTCACTCTACCCATTTCCTCCTCTTGCTAATAACCTCATCCCCAAATAACCTATTCCTTCTTGCACCATCAACCACACACAGTCTTTATCACCTCATCATTACTGCCAATGACTTATCCCAGATTTTCAAAGTGTTCTTTCCACACTCACTCACATCCATTTCATTCAATTACATTACGAAAGCCCAATCCCTATTCATTATTCTAAGCAGGTTCCCCTTATTTCTAATTCTTAACCTTTCGCTGCTTCCTTCCAGAAGAGCCTTCCTATTCCTTGTATGTACCCATTCATTCTCACTTCCAAATTGTCATTTACCCTTTCTTTTCTCTTACGTATGCATCTTTAGCATTCCTTTTTTCTCCTTATATAAATTCCACGCATCTTTCTTTTGAACTTCATCATTTGCTTTTAGTCATTCAACCACGCTTCCTTTTTTACTTTTAACCCGCTTGCATCACCTCTTCCACCCCAACACTCACTGTTATCATTCTTACTTCCTACTTTAGCACCCACATACTTTTGCGCTGCTAACAATTGCTTCCTTCCTTTGCTTCCAGATTTATTTCAGTTTCACTTGTTTCACATCAACTGATTTACTTGCGAGCGTTCCTTACTATCTTATCCTTATTCTTGTCACTAAACTTATCTCTGTAATTTTTACGCACTTCCTTCCGTATCACCTTCCTCCTCCATCCAATCCCCAACTAACTTAATTTTACAGTAGAACAACTAATGATACCGATAATTCCCATTCTAACCCCTTACTGCATTTAAAAATCAGATAGCCTACTTCAACATCTCCTTTTCACCACACAAAATCAATCATTACTTTCCACTTCGATACCATCCTCTACGCTACACCAACTCTAGTAACTTATGGATACTCTTGTGTTTAAAGAAATATTACTTACACACATATACCTCTCCCCCCACAGAATCAATCACCTTCTACCATTTCTCATTTTCTTCTGACACCCCAAAACCACCTGTTATAAAATCCTTTTTTTTATCATATATATATATATATATATATATATATATATATATATATTTATTATATATATATTTATATAATATATAACGGTAAAATATATATATATATATTATATATACACTGTATATATAAAATCCGTATTAATAGTCAATTATTTAGGCCTAGACCGGGGAATTGGTATCTACTGGTAATAATTTAAAACATCTTCTTTATATAGCGTCGGGCGGTGACCAGCGCCCGCTCTTTTAGGAGGGGTGGATTCGGTCCACTCTAAAATAAAATAAAAATAATAAAAAATTTTTTTTTTTTTTTTCGCTCATTTTATAGCCACGCGGTAGTACTACAAGTTTTTTTTAGATCATATTTGATTCTATATATAGTTTTTTATATTTTTTAAAAAATGTTGAAATTTAAGGGTACATAAATTTTCCTTCAATAGAACTTCACTTTTGAAAAATGTTTTTTTTTACTTCGTTTAAAATGAAAAATTGTGGATCGATTTTAATTATATTTTTTCAGTGATACACTCGAGAATGTTAGCTTTAAACTGGCAAAGTAAATTTTTTGATCCAAGTCAGTATTAGTGGCCAAAAACGGGGCCTAACCTTGGTCGATTCCCCTCAGCTCGTAAAATTAATGAAGGGGTGGCTCGGACCACCATTGTTTTTCGTATTTTACGTATTTATTATTGACATTTTTATTACGTATAATTATTTAAATGTAATAAAAAGTTACTTATATAAGTGAAATTTTTTTAAAAAATTGAAAATTTTAAAATAAAAAAAAAACAAAAAAGAGTTCAAAAAAGTGTCCAAATTTTTGGGCGGAGAGGGGTGAAATCGGACCACCTTATTTATATTTCGTATTTTATTTATCATTATTGACATTTTTATTACTTATTACGAAATTTAAATATATAAATAATTATTATATTGTCAAAATTAAATATAACATTGAATATACGTAAAAGAGAATTTAAACAGCTGGTCCGATTCACCCCTCAATTGTGGTCCGCTTCACCCCTCCAGCGCCCGGGCCTGAGCTCGGGTTATTCAAACTTAATAAAACTTTTATTATTAGAATTACATTATTATTTTTTTGTGTGCTTATTGCCCGACTATAGGGCCGTGATTTACAAAAAAAAAATTCCAAAAAGTGCATTAGGGGAGAGTCGGGAGACAAGTTATACCTAAGTGGTCCACGTCACCCCGCCCGACGCTACATAAAAAGAGGTAATTTTAAAAAAAAACATGTTTTTTTTTAAAAAAAAAAACAAATTAAAAAAAACCGTTTTTTCACAACCCTAAGTTATCTGAACTACAGCATCAAAGCTGTGGAATTTCTTTGCCACTAGCCACATTAGGTCACTTTGTGATAGGAATGCTGGTACAGCAAAATGGTTAGCTGCAAATGCAAGCCTTTAAAGGTCAAAAGAAAATCAAATTCTTTCTCCTGCAGATTTGTTTAAATTTTGTGATAAAATATAAAAAATGTAAGGTTCTTTATTTTGAAAGATGATATTGAGTCTGCAAGGCTATGTCAGGAATGATTTTCAAATAATTCTATAGTTGCTGGTATTCGATATAATCATCAGTTTGAACCAATATATACAAATAGAATACATGTAAGTATGGTTTCAAATGACTCTACATCATTTGTGGCAAATGTTCCCAAATCACATGAGAAAGAACATGGTTTCAACATGCAAGTGTTTTTTGCTTGCATATTTGATAATCACTGGTGGATTGTGAATATTTATGAAATTGTGATGCACTTGTCAATTTCATGCATCCAAGTGGTCCTGCAAATTCCTTTTCCTGGCCTTTAAATAGGGATAATGCTGGATTCCTGAAGAACATGTAGCTACTTGCAGTTCTTCCTGTGCCAACAACCACATCCACTGGATGCAATTACCCTTTTTAAGAATCTGTAAATAAATTTGTTAACAAAACATTTCTCACAAGATGCTAATGACTTGCCATAACTTGGGACATTATGTCTAAAGTGTTCAATTCAATTCTGATTTAAATTTATAGTATTCGTTTTTTTGTTGTCTGATGTACTCCAGCTTAGGATCCATTAAGTTACCCACAATCAGGGCTGGGAACCTGGAATAAATAACCCATATTCAGCTTGGGAACCTGTGACAA
>JABUQX010067886.1:20000-26072 GCA_015478945.1 Trachelipus rathkii
GACTGTTGATGTGTGGTTGTTGAGTTGGTGGGCAAGTAATAGGACTATGTTGTGGCATGTGTTGTGTGGTGTGAGCTCATTGAGTTTAGGAGGAGGTTAATTGTGTAGTAGGGAGTCGGTAGAACAGTGCTTGCATTGTTAGAATGTGTAAGATTGTCTGTCAGGCTGACGAAGTCATTTTTGAATTTAATGCTGCGTTGTGTGTGATGTTATGATTAGATAGTAATTTGTAGTCTGTGATGTGAGAGTTAGCTTAGGTATTTTGTGTGTGTGTATGGAGATTTTCTTTATGACTATATTGGATGTTTGTTTGATGATGAGTTAGTAATGGGTTTCCGGAGTGATTCGTCAGTTCGGCGCAGATTATATATGTATTCGGTTCTGTTATAATAGAGAGTTTAAGATCGTGGTGAAGATATAGGCGTGTTTTAGATTCGGTGTGATGATGAGTTGACTTACGCTAGATAGTGCTAGTGTTTAATATGTATTGAGGTAAAGATTTAGTTAGTACTTTGATCGGTATCATTTTTTTGGTTGCGAGTGTTTATGTTGAGTATATGATCGTTATGTGTACTGTTACCAGGATACTTGATTGTGAGTGAACACTAGTGGCTTTTAATGAAGTGGTAGTATGATGTATGCTGTGAGTGATTTTAAAATCTTGATCATTTTGAATAGAATGATGAGAAATGATATGGGAGGAGAAGACATAAATTGCATTTAGGTTTTTGTATTTTGCAAATCAGAGTATCGAAATGATTAATACAGAAGGCTCTGTGGCAGATGTATTTGATATATGTGTGTGGTGAAGCTTCTAATGAATCAAAAGTATAATATGGACGGCATAGTAAAATGCGTGTGTAAGATATATGGAGTTGTAAAGTGATTGTTTTAATATTATCAGCTGAGTGAGGCAGGGATGTGCTAATGTCTTTGGTTGTTCATTTTATATGAATGGGGTTATCGAATTAATTAAGAAGGTGGGTAATTCAGGGGCGGAACTAGACGGCCCGCAGACTTCCCTGGGGTGTGGGAGGAGCCCACGCACGGTAAAGTGGGCCATAATGCTGCGAAGAGCAACAAACGACAATATAATGAAATACAATATGAAGAAAGAAATACATATTTACACACTATATAATATATTATATAAAATATATTATATAATATATATTATATATATATATAGTATAACTATATATTATATATATATATGTTAATATATATATAATATATATATATATATATTACTTATATATATATATATATATATTTATCATATAATATATATAGTATATATATATATATTATATGATATATATTATTGTATTATTCAAGTAATTAAGTTAGATGGCTATTGCTCCCTTTTTCGTCTATGTACATAGCTCTTGAAAATGTTGATTTGATTCGGACTAAAGTATAAAAAAATATCCATATATTTCACTTTTTTCAAACATCTTGAATTTTTGGAAAAGTGAAAAATTGATATAGTTTTTTTCTACTTCATCCCAGATCAACATCAAATTGTTTCAGAGCTTTGTATGTTAGTTCGGTGCGGAGATGCGTCTTTGGTGTTCTTAGATAATCTTTTTTTGTTATCTCAAAATAAATAAATTTTAAAAATTTCGTAAATTTTTTTCTGGATATTTGTTTTATATGAAATTAAATCTAAACTATTGCATATACGAAAGAAATTAATCTAAGGCAAATATGAAATGTGTCATCTCCCTCTCCCCCGACTAACGTGTGTTGAAGTTTTACGACTATGGAGTTCCGGTAAAAAAATTATCCATGCATTTTACATTTCAAAATCCACAAAAAGTGGGTTTAGGAAATTGGACAACTCCGCACATTCCAAATTTTCAAGAAATCGGATTTAACCTAGCTTCGTGCATTTTGTTTGTAATGGACCCATCTTTATTGCATATTCAAGTTTTGAAGTCATTCTGATAAAAGATTTCTGGAAGTTTGATAAGTAATAGATATATGTGTCATAAAGAGCATGTGTTTTTGGAAGAATTGAAAAAATTCTGAAGAATGACTACAGGTCACAGAAATAACATCCGTATAAACAACATATTTAGATGGGTAAATAAAAGCTTGCAACTTTAGGTGGGGTGTTGATGAGGTCGATAAATTTTTCCGCTGATTAATCGGAATTTTAATTCGCATTGGTTAATTGGGTGGGTCGGAAAAATTTGGGGAGCGTGCCTGTTAAAGAAATAGTTATGCATCTCCTGGTGTCCTTGAAGAAAATTTGTGGGTTTGGTTTGTGTTAAAGCCGTAACAGAAATTGGCGTCGAAAACTGTTGATACTAATCAAAATATCTTAATGGTATTTGTAGATATACAAAAACTTTAAATGTAGAAATGCAGGAGTGTGTTTTTCATAGGCTTTATAGGAGGAAGGCGAAATATGGTTCGAGGTCGGAAGGTAGTTTCAGATGTTTCTTCCGCTTCTGTGATATTAGTGAAAGATTGATTCAAAATGCAGATATACATTCATATGTGTTTGCAGGTCTCATTTAATGGTAGACGAGGGGTTTATGTGTTTGTAGAGTGATTTTCTTGTAAAGGGAAGAATATATGATTATTCTTGTTGGTCTCTGGTCGAATAAGTTTTATTGACAAACTGATAAAGTGTGAATATGTGTGTGTGATTTCAGTGTCTAGTTCAGCAGTCTCTGTTGGCAAGGATATTTGTTACTTAGATGTTGCAAGCATAATTATTACAGTATCGCGTATTCAGATCTGAGAAATTAAACAATAAAATTGGTGTTCCACTTTGATTTTGCGGAGAACTTAGGTGGTTGGTCAGGTATGTGTCTTTGCAATGTATTAGCGATTCCTTGAACTCGAGCATAAAAATCATTCGGAAAAGTATTAATCGCAGTTCTTATCTCAAGTGAATTTATTTAATGGATGTAAGACGTCAAGTGAAATAGAGGAAGCCCTTGGTCCTCCGGAAGCAGTGTAGAATATTTGAGTTTAATTCTCGTGTCTTAGTGGTTTCAAAATGAATAGGTTATTGGAGAGCATCAATTGTTGGTCTGCGAAATATTATTGTCAAATTCGCAATATTACATTTTATGTTGCTAGATATAGCAACTTACGCTCCTTTTATTGGGGACATGTAGCTAAAGTCTATAGACTTTATGGTTTTGAGCTGAATTACATCAAATTTTGGAAGATGTAGTGAGGAGAATACTATAGAGTTCACAGTCATTGTGAACATTGAAGCAAAAATACTTCAACGTCAAATACAGATTAAAAAGTTTTTTGATGAGCTTTTTTTTATCTTATGAAAGAATTGAAGACCATTGAAAGCCTTTAGAATAATAAAAAAGATTTGAAATCTTGATATCATTTCTAAATGAACAGATAAACTACTCGTTTCATTAGCAATGAACAATGTTAATGAGTTATTTTCTTTCTTGCTCCTGCAGAATAGCAAAGCTACGAATGAAAAGTTGCAAGATAAGGCTACAAAATTAAATAATAATGAAATCTATTTATTATCTTTTATCTTTTTCGGTTTTTATGGGAGACAATTAATTCACCTTCAACAACAATTAAAGTGACTACACGTAGAGTGAAAATGATAGGAAATATGGTTATTAGTATTAAAAGAGTGTGATGCAATCTTTTTTTTATTGGGCAAAATCAGCTCTTGCAAAGTACTTAACCAGATTTGTGTGGTACGCTAGTGTGAGTGTCTTTTTCGTTGTATTTGACGGTGTACTTTGGTTTTGTTGCTGTTTTTTGTTTGTTTATGTGTTTATACATTTCCGTGGCACAGTCCTGGAATGGTCGGTTTTGCATAGAGCTTTCGAGTTTAATAATAACTTTAAAGAACAATTATGACGACAAACAAGGGCTATAGTGGTATTGGCTTTATTAGGATTGAAAATGAAACTGTGCCGTGTCTTGGATTGAAAAAAGTGCGTTAGATAAATCAATTGGCATGAGCCAAAGACCGTTTTTTCGTAACTATAAAGCACTTTTATCCTTTTCGAATTGTTGACAAGGCGAGAGAGAGAGTGTGTGCACTGAATTGTTGGTTTTATGTTAACGATTGTATCTAGTAATTTCTTATATATATAATTATTAGTATGGATTATATATATTATATATATATATGAATTATATGATATATAGTAATATATATAGGTATTATATATATTATATATGGTATATATATATGTAATATTATTATGAATCATATATGATTATATATATATAATATTTAGTATGATAATAATAATATAATATCTATATATATATATATTATTAATACTATATTATAATATATATATTATATAATATATATTATATATAGTACAGTAGCATATATATATATTTATATATATATATAATATTATATATATTATATATTATTAGTGATCTATATTTATATATATGTATATATGTTTTGTTGTTTATTTATTTATTGCGTTTATATATATATTTTATAGTATTATATGTGATATGTATGGTGTATACATGATATTATCCTATATGATATATCAGGTATATATGATTTACTATATATTATATATATAGCTATTATATATAGTATGGTTGAGCTACGTATGGTTGATATATCGTATGTTGGTGTTGCGTTAATCATAGTATAGTGAGTTGCATATATATATTTATCATTATCTATGTGGATTATATATATATTGGGCTTATATTATTTATATATGTATTTGGTATTTTAGGGATTGTAGTTATTAGTATATAGTATTCATGTGGGTGTTTTATATATAGATATATGTATATGGTATCTATGTTATTATATGTTTAGATTAATGTTATATTGATATATAGTGATGATAGTTATCATCATTATTAGTATATGTGTGTAAGTGTAAACATGTGTTTTGTGTAATGTATGATATATATATATATATATGTATTATTATTATATATCTATAATATATATATATATATAAAATATATATAGCGTGAATATATAATATACTTATAATATATTATATATATATATTATATATATCTATGGTTGTATAGTGTTTATATTGGTGATGCTTATAATTATATATAGGTAATAACTTATGGTATAGTTTATTATAAGGTCAAATGTCGGTCATAGACTTAGATTGATACGTCATTTTTGTTGGAAGAGGGGGGAATTAGATATTTTAAGCGGCAAAAATAGTAATCAATCATTTGGAAGCAGATATGCTAAAAAGATGTTTTTGAGATATTTGATCTAAATTTTTATACAAAAAGTGAAAAGTCTTTAACACATGTTTTTTCCCTTTTAAAGAACATTTATATTCATTTTTTTGCTTATTTACCTTCTCATATTATGTCATGTAGTTTGTGTATTTTTAGGCAATAATCGCGTAATTTCGGCCATTAAAAAGGAGTAGCCAAGATCTGATAAATAAGAATCATAAGGTCATATATATACTATATATATTATATATTATTACGGTTTATATAATGTAATAGTATGTAAAATACTAACCAGATATATATGATAACTAAAATAAACTGTTTAAATAGTATATATGGATTATTATTTAATATTATATATATATATATATAATATATACGTATATTATTGTGGGATATATTTTCAATATTTAAATGTTTATTATGTATATATTGTATATATTTATTTTTAGTTTTATTATATATATATATATATAATATATATATATTATATATATATATATTTATAGGATATTCGGTGGTAATAGTGCAGGCACCTAGCAACAGTGTGAATGCCTTTAGCGTGACTCTTGAGTACGGTTTTTTGTCCACTTGGTCTGATGGCAGGGGATGGTGTTAGAATCAGGGTTGTGGAGTCTGTTTAAAATTTTTCTGACTCCACTCCGCTCCGACTCACCTCCACTCATTGCTCTGTTCTTCAAATGGATATTGGAAACCGAACTAACGACGTGCCGTATCACCGACTCTGAACTCCACTCTTTAAATTAGCGAAGGATGCCTATGGCGGATGATAATTGGTTTTGTGACTGGCGAAATCTTGAGAGAGTTTGAGAGATTGGTAGAGAGATTTGGCCAGGTGTGTAAAAA